>OZ024741.1:414082580-414192580 GCA_964016885.1 Eledone cirrhosa | reverse complement strand
ATATATATATATATAGGTCCCGAAATAGCCGTCAAAACAGCTTGAGCTCTGCCGTCGGGCTCAAACACTTTCTTTTACCCACTCTACTACCCTAAGTATTGAGTACTCTGGTGCGTTATGGTCCATCTGGTTCCTTACCACTCTTCCTTCATTATATATATATATAACAGTGGATTGGCAGTATCGGTAGAGAGTCGGACACCATGCTTTGAAGCATAGAGTTACGTCCCTTTTATAGTCTGAGTTCAAATCCCGCCGAGGTTAACTTTGCCTTTCATCCTTACGGGGTCGATAAAATAAAGTACCAGTAATACACTGGATAATTGCTGGCCTTGTGCCAAAAGTAGAAACAGTTATATATATATATATATATATGTACATATTTCGTTTCTGAATTTGTTTAGCAAGATTCTTGGAACCAACCAACCGGAAATTTATAAATTTAATTTATAATAAATTGAAATGAAAGCAACTGGTGCGTGTGTTTCTTATTGGCAACATGACCCTCCCAAAGTATAACAATATATATACATATATATATATTTGTAGTAAGGTTGTTTGGATGCGTCCATAGGCGGTATGCCTGTTGAGCTCTCTATGCTCCTACGGAGCAGAGTATAATAATATGGAAAACGAAGAATCAGTGATGCTTCGGAACACAATTTATTAACGTATTACAATTGTTTCTCCGGTGACCCACAAACAGATCGCACCTCGGCTGTTCACCGGAGAAACAGTTGTAATACGTAATGAATTGTGTTCCGAAGCATCACCGATTCTTCGTTTTCCATATTATATATCTATATCTATATCTATCTATCTATCTATCTATCTATCTATCTATCTCTCTCTCTCTCTCTCTCTCTCTCTATATATATATATATATATATATATATATATATTCAACCAACATAAGTCTTTTTATATGTAAATTTTCTAGTATTCTACTCTAACCATAATTTTCAGTAGTACCACCCCATATAAATTCCTCAATTTAAGAATGACCTGTAGTATCGAATTTCATACTATAAACCTCAATTGAATATATATCTGACCAGGAATGCTTTGTGTGAAAATCAGTCATATGGAACTATTGTCATCTTGCCTGACGGTTTGAACTTTACAACACCGCTTACCTCTTTGAGGTCAAATACCAACCCTACTAGCATCTACAAACTGACCAATGAGAATTAAGATTATTCCTGCTGACAACATTAAATTATTCCTAACAAGCTCATATGTCCCAAGGCTCTGATACCATCAACACCAAAAACACAGAGCTGGCATATCTAAGAACTGACTAACTGCCTGATGAGGTCATAGCCATTCAATGGCTATCATCGAAATATATATTGTAGTAAATAAAGGATTATGAGTTCATGCAATTGACTTATGTTTCGTCACTATATATATATATATATATATAACAAAGGAATTGTGGTAAGGAACCAGATGGACCATAACGCACCAGAGTACTCAATACTTAGGGTAGTAGAGTGGGAAATAGGAAAAAGTATGACCCCGACGGCAGAGCTCAAGCCGTTTCTACGGCTATTTCTGGACTCCAGAAATAACCGTCGAAACGGCTTGAGCTCTGCCGTCGGGGTCATACTTTTTGCTATATATATATATAGAGAGAGATATATAGATAGATAGATATCAACCTATCAGCTGTATTGTAGATTAGTGTTATAACTGATGGAACTTGTGTCACACTACCACTCAGTGCCATCTAATGTTTGGCCCACTCTGCCTCTCCCCTGGGATGTAATGGAATCCTACAGTTTCAACCCCTCTTCTACATGTACATTTTAATTATTTAATTCCTATATTTCTTTGTTTTGACTTTGGGGCGGGGTGGAGTATGGTAGGGTGGGCTCATTGATGTTTGTTTATTTTTTTATAGTATTTTTCTTCTCTCTCTCCCTATCTCATGTTATCACTGTCTATAACATCAACCCATCATTACAATATATTATGTCAGTCATTATTTTCTACCTTTGCTCCTCTCACTCATTACGTTGTCTTTAAAACAAACAAAGAAAAAAAAAAAAGAAATAATTTAAGAAAAAAAATATATTTGAATCTTTTTTTATTTTATTCATGATTTAAATCTTGTTTTTTATTTCATTTATTTCATCTTATTTTGTATTGTTTTTGTCTTCTTTTTCTTTTTTTTTCACTCACTCTCTTCCTCTTTCCTTATCACTCTCTCTCCCTCTCTCTTTCCTCATCACTCTCTCTCCCTCTCTCTTTCCTCATTTTGCTCTCTCACTCTCTTCCTCTCTTGCTCTCTCACTCTCTTCCTCTCTCTCACTCTCTTGCTCTCTCACTCTCTTCCTCTCTCTCACTCTCTTACTCTTCCTCTCTCTCTCTCTCTTACTCTTGCTCTCTCACTCTCGTCCTCTCTTGCTCTCTCTTCCTCTCTCTCACTCTCTTACTCTTGCTCTCTCACTCTCTTACTCTTGCTCTCTCACTCTCTTCCTCTCTCTCACTATCTTACTCTTGCTCTCTCACTCTCTTCCTCTCTCTCACTATCTTACTCTTGCTCTCTCACTCTTTTCTTCTCTTGCTCTCTCTTACTCTCTCACTCACTTCCACTCTCTTCCTCTCTCTCACTCTCTTCCTCTTGCTCTCTCACTCTCTTCCTCTCTCTCACTATCTTACTCTTGTCTCTCACTCTCTTACTCTTGCTCTCTCACTCTCTTACTCTTGCTCTCTCACTCTCACCCTCACTCTCTTCCTCTCTCTCACTATCTTACTCTTGCTCTCTCACTCTCTTCCTCTCTCTCACTCTCTTACTCTTGCTCCCTCACTCTTTTCTTCTCTTGCTCTCTCTTCCTCTCTCTCACTCTCTTACTCTTGCTCTCTCACTCTCTTCCCCTCTCTCACTCTCTTCCCCTCTCTCATTCTCTTCCCCTCTCTCACTCTCTTCCCCTCTCTCACTCTCTTCCTCTCTCACTCTCTTCCTCTCTCTCACTCTCTTACTCTTGCTCTCTCACTCTCTTCCTCTCTCTCACTGTCTTACTCTTGCTCTCTCACTCTCTTCCTCTCTCACTCTCTTCCTCTCTCTCACTCTCTTACTCTTGCTCTCTCACTCTCTTACTCTTGCTCTCTCACTCTCTTCCTCTCTCACTCTATTCCTCTCTCTCACTCTCTTCCTCTCTCTCACTCTCTTACTCTTGCTCTCTCACTCTCTTCCTCTCTCACTCTCTTGCTCTCTCGCTCTCTTGCTCTCTCACTCTCTTCCTCTCTCTCACTCTCTTACTCTTCCTCTCTCACTCTCTTACTCTCACTCTCTTCCTCTCTCTCACTCTTTTCCCCTCTCTCACTCTCTTCCCCTCTCTCACTCTCTAACTCTCTTGCTCTCTCACTCTCTTCTCGCTCTCTCACTCTCTTTCTCTCACTCTCTTCCTCTCTCTCACTCTCTTACTCTTGCTCTCTTACTCTTGCTCTCTCACTCTCTTACTCTTGCTCTCTCACTCTCTTCCTCTCTCACTCTCTTCCTCTCTCACTCTCTTCCTCTCTCACTCTCTTGCTCTTTCGCTCTCTTCCTCTCTCACTCTCTTGCTCTCTCGCTCTCTTTCTCTCTCACTCTCTTCCTCTCTCTCACTCTCTTACTCTCACTCTCTTCCTCTCTCTCACTCTCTTCCTCTCTCTCACTCTCTTCCCCTCTCTCACTCTCTTCTTCTCTCTCACTCTCTTCCTCTCTCTCACTCTCTTTCTCTCTTCCTCTCTCTCACTCTCTTTCTCTCTCACTCTCTTTCTCACTCTCTTTCTCTCACACTCTCTTTCTCACTCTCTTTCTCTCACACTCTCTTCCTCACTCTCTTTCTCTCTCACTCTCTTCCTCTCGCTCTCTCACTCTCTTTCTCTCACTCTCTTTCTCTCACTCTCTTTCTCTCTCACTCTCTTTCTCTCTCACTCTCTTTCTCTATCACTCTCTTTCTCTCTCACTCTCTTCCTCTCTCTCTCTCTCTCTCCCACTCTCTGTTTGCTTCTCTTAGCTCTCTATATTCTTTCTTTCTATCTCTCTCATGCATTCTCTTCTTTCTCCCCCCCCCATCCTCTCCTCTACCCACTCCTCTATCCCTCTACCCCCCCCTATCTCCGTCATGCTAACCAACCATCTTCTCTCTAAGCTTCAGCTCTTCACCTCTTCACCCCTAGCCCAGTGCAATGCTCTCACCACTTTAAACATTCTTGTCACTAATCCCTTGTTTTACAGAACCCATCGAGAAGTGCACTAAAAGGAAGCTGTTTTTTTATAAAAGTAAATATGTTTATTTGAATGACATATATATATATATATATATATGTGTGTATATATGATATATATTGATATATATGTACATACATATATATGTATATACATATTATATATATTTGTGTGTGTGTATATATATAATATATATTAATATATATATATATAATATATATATATATATATAATATATATTAATATATATATATATATATAAAATATATATATATATATAATATATATTTATATATATATAAAATATATATATATATATAATATATATTAATATATATATATATAAAATATATATATATATATAATATATATTAATATATATATATATAAAATATATATATATATATAATATATATATATTATATATATATCAATATATATATATATATATATAATATATATATATATATATATATATATATATATTATATATATATATATAAAATATATATTATATATATATATATATATATATATATATATATATATATATATATATATATATTATATATATATATATAAAATATATATTATATATATATATATATATATATACATATATATATATATACATACATATATGTATATATAATATATATTATATATATATAGATGTGTATATTTATATATATATATATATATACATATATATATATATACATACATATATGTATATATATAATATATATTATATATATATAGATGTGTATATTTATATATATATATGTATATACACAAATATATATATGACATGCCCGGGTGTTCAGATTTTTTTCTCATTACCCCCACCACCACCTTGTCCTCACCAGCACAAAACATCACCCCCACCACCACCTTGCAGCTATTGTATTTTCACTCTCTTTATCTTTCATTTATTTTATTTATTTATCTATGTATTTGTTATTGTCATTATTACTATTATTATTGTAATTGTTGTTATTGTTAATAGCAATAATAATAATGGCTTCTTATCTCGGCACAAGGCCAACAAATGATAATAATAATAATAATAATAGTATTGATTTGTATCCCCCCCCTTATGCTATGTATTTGTTTCCTTAGCCTTTCTTTCTTTCTTTGCTTGTCATTCTTTTGTTCTTTAATTTAATTAGGTTAGATAATATTACTGTGATGATGATGATGATGATGACGATGGCCAGTTTTAGTTTTGCATACAGAGTAAATAATATCTTATAGAAAGATAGGGACCTGTTATTGTGAGGCTGGAGGAACCAGATGACCAGATAGGGATGTAGATATGTATTTAATAAAAAAAAACAAAAAAAACAATGAAAAACAATAAAGCATAAATTGTTTACAAAATAATCACTTAACTCTTTTGATATCATCCTGGCAAAAACAGGCCAAAACTGGATAAAACTGATCAAAACTGGATAAAACTGATCAAAACAGGCCAAAAACTGGCTGAAACTGGATAAAACTGATCAAAGCAGGCCCAAACCAGCCAAAACTGGATAAAACTGATCAAAACAGGCCCAAGCCACCCAAAACTCGATAAAACTGGCTGAAACCAGCCAAAACTGGATAAATCTGATCAAAACCAGTCAAAACTAGCTGAAACTGATCAAAACCATCCCTGGTTCTGTAAAATGAAACCATCCATTTCAGTTGATATATTTATATCTTCCGACATGATATTACACAAGAATCATATTATAAGATATTTATAATAATAATAATGAAATTATTGTGTAAAGTGCTCAGGTGCACTACAACTCGTCAAAGGTGCATGTATAGTACATAGAATAATACACAAATGTCAGGGAAGTGAATAGTGTATGAGTCATGATATACATGTGTGTATGTGTATGGAGGTGGAACATTAGGTGTAGTGTTGGCGAATCTCAGGAAGCATGGAGGTTTTAAAGGATGCAATCTCTCGACAGCTAACGACTGATGCAGGTAGTGTGTTCCATGCTTCAGCAACTCTGAGCGTGAAAAAATGTTTCCGAAAGTCATGGGAACTATGCTGTTTTCTGACTTTGTGGTGTGGGCATGCCCACGTGTGTTAGACACATGGAAATCAAAAAGGTACTCAGGGTTGTTGTTGTCAAGATGGTTAATAATCTTGTGGGTGTTTACCAAGTCAGTTGCCAGGCGTCGGAGCTTCAATGTATCCATGCCCAGGGAAGCAAGGCGTTCAGAGTATGGTAGAGGCCTGATGGAGGGTATTCGCTTGGTTGCACGTCTCTGAACAGTTTCCAGGCGGTCAATGTTCTGAGCAAGATAGGGTTCCAGACTGGTGATGCAAATTCTAAGTGTGGCCGCACCATAGCCATGTACAGCCTTAAATAAATAGCTGGAGAGCGGCTGACAAAGGTCTTGCTGAGTGATGCTAAGACACCCTCGGCCCTCTTGACAATTTTAGAGACGTGCTTCGTCCAACACAAATTGCTGCTGACCGTAATGCCCAGGTCACGTTCACAAGAAGACTTCTTGATATTAGTGATGTGGACGCTGGGTTTTTACTCCCAAAATGCATGGTGGTGCACTTGTCCACAGCTAGCTTGAGTTGCCAGTCTGAGATCCATCGTTGCATTGTGTCCAGGTCAGACTGCAAGCAAGATCTATAGTGTTCAGGATCTGTCCTTTTTATCTCAAGGTACAGCTTGATGTCATCTGCGTACTTTAGTACTGTGGCATTCTTTAAGTTGGCATCTATGTCATTAATATATGCCACAAACAAAAGGGGGCCAAGAACAGATCCCTGTAGTACACCAGATGACATCTCATATGGTGAGGAATGCTGTCCCAGAACCGTGACTACCTCTCTTCGACTGAGAACAAAGGACTTCAACCAGTTAAAAAGATCATCCTTCACACCCATTGCAGAGAGTTTTGCCATAAGCCTTTTGTGTGGCACAGAATTGAAAGCCTTAGCAAAGTCAAGGTAAACAACATCCACCCATGAGCCGCCATCAGTGATCACGGTGATGTCTTCAAGAAACTCAATAAGTTGATCACAGCAGCTGGAGTTGGGGATAAATCCAAATTGCGAGGGCCGGATAAGACTCTGAGAGTTCCAGAATTTCCAAAGTGTTTCTCTGACACAGGATTCCATCAGTTTGGCAATGCAACTAGTAAGACTGACTGGACGATAGTTCACAGGTGATGTGTGGTCACCCTTTTTGAACACTGGCAGTTTTCCACTGTTCTGGAGTAGCACCGTTGTTCAGACAGAATTGGAAGAAGTGTGATAGCTGGTGCAGAAGGAAGTACCCACCACGTTTAAGAAGCAGGTACATAACACCATCAAGACCAGGAGAGGCATGGTTGCGTTTATTTTTAAGGTGATGTCGCAGCATTGCAGGTGTAAATTCCATAGTTGTAATAGAATCCGGTGTCATATGTGGTGGAGACGGTACAGTCTGGTCTTCAATAGTGAAAATGCCTGCATAGCATTCAGCAAAGAGCTCTGCACATTCCTTGGGGTCATCAGTAACCTGGCTTGTGTGGGGATTGTGAAGAGGACCAACTGGAGAGTGAGGCCTCTGCTTTGAGTGAACATACTTCCAGATCACCTTACTGTCAGGGCTGGTTGCTATGCGCTGCTCAAATTGAAGCACTGCCTTTTTTGTCACCTGTTTGAGGTGGTTGGACGATTTATTTCGCCTCTTCCTATTGATGTCTGATTTGTGCAGTTTGTACTCACGCTCAGCATTGCGACGTTCTTTTCTGGCAAGACGGACTGCTGCAGTCTCCCAAATTGCACTTTTGGGATGTTTTTTCCGCTTACATGGCACCGATGCTGCACATGCTGTCCATATTGAGCTCAGGATGTTCTGGAGTACAGTGTTGACATCTCCAGAGTCGTAGAACTCAAGCCAATTTGGCTGTTGCAACTTGGTGCAGTAACAGTTCCAGTCTGCTTTATTCCAGTCAAAGTGAGCAGTTTGGAGATGGTTGTGGTTCTTGTTACTGCCCATGAGGGATAGATTGGCAATGATCATAGCATGATCAGAGTCACCTAAAGGTTCCTCAGCAGTAACACTAATGACCGCTTCAGGAGTAGTGGTGAAGAGTAGGTCCAAAGTGTTGTCACCTCTTGTTGGGGAGGTGACTACTTGGGACCAATTTGAGTCCAGCACTAGCTCAAGGAAGTCATTTGCACTTAGCGGCCAACGAAAGGTTTCCCATTCAATCTCAGGGTGATTGAAGTCTCCTGCAATAAAAACATAAGTGGCTGTTTTCCTGGCAGCAAATCTGAGGATTTCACAAAGTTGAGTGTCCTGATGGTAATTTGGGAGATGGTAAACGACTCCAAGTAGCAGTGTTCACATGGTCATATGTATATCACAGAAAAAAACTTCCTGTTGTGATTGGTTCAAATCAACACAAGGAATTGCCGACAAATTTGACCGAATGTAGACCATTACACCACCACCACAACGATTAATGCGGTCTTAACGAAACAGGTTGTAGCCAGTTATGCTGAAAACCCCATCACAGAGTAAGGGATGTGCCCAAATTTCCGTGACTGTAATGGAGTTAGGGTTGATACTTTTGACGTAGGAGTCAAAAAGATGAATCTTATTGCATAGACTACGTGCATTCAAGGACAACAATTTGTACCTTGATTCCAGTCTATGATTATGTGCAGGGGATGGCAGGTTTTTCTGATTTAGTTTCCCAGAGTTTTTTCAGTTTCTTTATTGTCAGTTGTTGTGGGTACAGTGTTTTCAGACCATTTGGCAGAATCGGTAGAGCGTCGGACGCCATGCTTTGACGCATAGTTACGGCCCTTTACGTTCTGAGTTCAAATCCGTCGAGGATAACTTTGCCTTTCATCAGTACGGGGTTGATAAAATAAAGTACCAGTAATACACTGGGATAATTGCTGGCCTTGTGCCAAAAGTAGAGACAATTATATTAGGAACATAATAATTGAGTTAATCCTTCAAAGTTTTGCAGTAATTAATTGAAAGTGAGTATATTTTATTATAAATGTGGTCATGATAGGGTTGATAAAGTAAAATAGATATTAAATATAATAAATATTTGAAATGTTGAAATCCAAACAGAATCACTACAATGATAGTGTTAGAAAATCAGTTAAAATACTCTTAGAGGCAGAAAATAAGTGAGCAGCAGCTACTACATAGAAGTGACGTCTACATCTCTTGAATGTTAACCTTGACACCAAATGGTAGCTGACAACAATTTCTGTCTAAATTAGGAACTAAATATATAATAACTTTAGTAACTAGAGATAGAAGTAAACAAATCTTAGGATTTATTGAGGTTTTGGATAATTTGACATTTGTAATGTTGAAATCCCAACACAAAACCACTGCAATAATAGTAGTGTTAGTTTATCAGATAAAACACCCTTAGAGACAGAAAATAATAGGACAGCAACTACTACAGAGACTAACCCTGTTATCATTATAGGGAGGAAATATGTGTTTGTATTTCAATATTTCAAATCAGCCAAAAACCTCAATAAATCGTTATAGTTTATCTGTTGTGAAAGCTGGGAGCAGGGAGATATACTGAAAGCCATATTTTGATAAGCTTTGTTCTCAGCTTTTGTCAATTTTACAGTATCAATTTTACAATCAATTTTACAGTATTAATTTTCCATTTGATGTTAATTATACTAAAAATATATATTTTAGTATAATTGACCACATCACAGGGAAAATTAATACTGTAAATTTTCTCAATGATCTGTTTATTACTAAAGATACTATAAACATTTGAATTAACAAACCCATTTGTAGATATTTTCTACTAAATCATTACAGGAGATAAGAACAAATTAACAACAACGGATACATTATTTTTAGTATAATTGACTAAATCTCATAAAAAATTAAAGCCTCTTTTCTAATACTGCAAATTTTCACAACTATCTGTCCACTAGTAAAGATACTATAAACATTTGAATTAACAAACCTATAGTTTTTTTCCAGATATTTTCTGCTAAATCATTACAGAAGGTTAAAAGTTAAGATGAACAGTACGAAAATCTATCAGATTACATTTATCATTATTTACTTCTTTTTTTTTCATGTGCCACTCATTGTAAAGGTGTTGGACTGGGTTGTGTGTTGTGTTCTTGAACAAAACACTGCATTTCACATTGGCCAAGTGGTAAAGTTCTTGGACTTATAATCTAATGTTGTGGGTTTGATTCTTGGACTGGGTTGTGTGTTGTGTTCTTGAACAAAACATTTCATTTCACTTTGCTACAGTATACTCAGCTGAAAACGAGTACTAGTAATAGCTGAGGGTTTAACCCTGTGATGGACTGGTGTCCTGTCCAGAAGGAAGTCTTGTACTGTCAGTCACCTCATACCATGGAAACTGAGATAAGCACCAGCCTGATGAACATCTGGTCTTGAGACAAACTTTAACCCTGTGATGGACTGGTGTCCTGTCCAGGGAGAGAGTCTTGTACATTCAGTAGCTACATGCCATGAAACCAACATTAACATCATCCTCACAATCCTTCTGGCTTAACCCTTTAGCATTCAAACCGGCCATATCCGGCCAGAATTCTCTCACCTCTTTCTGTTCAAACTAGCTGTAACTGGCTACTCATATCTATATTAAGGTATTGTTGTCAAAATAAGTGACATCAAAATTACATGGATAATTATGTAAAATAAAGCCTTTACTGTGAAAATACAATATATATAGAATAATGTAAATGCTGTGAGATATTATGTGAGGTAAAGCCTTTACTGTGAAAATACAATAGTATATATAGAATAATGTAAATGCTGTGAGATATTATGTGAGGTAAAGCCTTTACTGTGAAAATACAATAGTATATATATAGAGTAATGTAAATGTTATGTGAGTTATGTGAGGTAAAGCCTTTACTGTGAAAATACAATAGTATATATAGAGTAATGTAAATCTTATGTGAGATATGTGAGGTAAAGCTTTTACTGTGAAAATACAATAGTATATATAGAGTAATGTAAATGTTATGTGAGATATTATGTGAGGTAAAGCCTTTACTGTGAAAATACAATAGTATATATAGAGTAATGTAAATGTTATGTGAGATATTATGTGAGGTAAAGCCTTTACTGTGAAAACACAATAGTATTATAGAGTAATGTAAATGTTATGTGAGATATCATGTGAGGTAAAGCCTTTACTGTGAAAATATAATAGTTCTAGCATTAAAGCCCGGCGTTGCTCGGGGTCATTAAGTTACCAAAGTTAGGTTGCACCACCCATTTTATAGCAGCACTTTTTTGTCTGCCAGGCACTGGGTGAATGAATTGCAGACCTGGAAGCAGGAGCTGCGCCAGCAGTGACAATTGTAGTTTCGCCTATGGATATTATCTCTGTGCAAAAAAGTGTTGAAATTTCTTGTTTCACAGTACTTGCGCAACACGCGCGTAGACGATGCCAGCCGAACAACAGAGCTGCGATGGAGTTGTTCTGCATGGTTGTCTGTGTGTTTTCTAAATTTAAGACAGTAAGGAGGGTTGTGATATGAGGGAGAGTTAGCTGCTGTTTCTAGCAGGTTTAGTAACCTCATAGAGGATATGTGTTTTCTAAATTTAAGACAGTAGGGAGTGGTGTGATATGGGGGAGAGTTAGCTGCTGTTTCTAGCAGGTTTAGTGACCTCATAGAAGATATGTTTTCTAAATTTAAGACAGTAGGGAGGGGTGTGGTATGGGGGAGAGTTAGCTGCTGTTTCTAGCAGGTTAGTGACCTCATAGAGGATATTATTGTTTATAAAAGGCAGATTGTTGTTGTTGAAGTGTGTTTGTATGCGTTTGGAAAAGAGGTTTTAAAAAAGATTTATCGCTTGTTGTTGAATAAATGTATCTGTTGCTTTTGAATAATTGTCGTTTCGTATGAAATGTAATAATTTGAAGTATAAAAGAGAAAGTAGCAAAATGTGTGGGTTGTAGATAGAGGAAAAAGCAGATGATATGAGAGAGTAAAACGGACAGTATCACCATCAAGCTTGGAAAGAGAAAGTAGCAGAAAGTATGACGTTGTATAGATTTTGAATTGTAGTGGAAAGAGTTTAGCAGTTTAAATGACAGAGAAAAATCGTAAAATATTGAGTTTTATCTATTTTTTGCGTAATTGTGGGTGAAATTAAAAAAATGAGATGTGCCAAGACGCAATCGAAACTATTTCGAATACTGAATTGTAAATTTCAATTGAAGAAATTCTATATCGTAGATATCTATAAGAAAGGAGCATGACCACACACTGAGCTTTATAGATTATGATATATAGAGTAATGTAAATGTTATGTGAGATTATGTGTGGTAAAGCCTTTACTGTGAACATACAATAGTATATATAGAGTAGTGTAAATGCTGTGTGAGGTAAAGACTTTACTGTGAAAATACAATAGTATATATAGAGTAATGTAAATGTTATGTGAGGTAAAGACTTTACTGTGAAAATACAATAGTATATATAGAGTAGTGTAAATGTTATGTGAGATATTATGTGAGGTAAAGACTTTACTGTGAACATACAATAGTATATATAGAGTAATGTAAATGTTGTGTGAGGTAAAGACTTTACTGTGAAAATACAATAGTATATATAGAGTAATGTAAATGTTATGTGAGGTAAAGACTTTACTGTAAAAATACAATAGTATATATAGAGTAGTGTAAATGTTATGTGAGGTAAAGACTTTACTGTGAACATACAATAGTATATACAGAGTAATGTAAATGTTGTGTGAGGTAAAGGCTTTACTGTGAAAATACAATAGTATATATAGAGTAGTGTAAATGTTATGTGAGATATTATGTGAGGTAAAGCCTTTACTGTGAACATACAATAGTATATATAGAGTGATTTCTTTATTTGCCACCAGGGCACAAAAGGTAGGGACAGATACAAGGGGGGAAGTTTACATATAATTAACGAGTACAAAAATATAACAATGATATAACAACAACAAACGAAGTCCTCAATAGGGAGGGGGCATTAACATGGGTCGCACACACCCCGGAAAAAATGTGCAACCCTTCTCCTCAGGAGCACAAAGAGTAGGTGCTTCCCTCGTCTCCTCTTTTTCCTCTTCTTTCACCTACAGGCTGATATAGAGAGAAGACCCATTCACTCTGGCCATTCTCCCTACTTTCACCCACCTTTCATAAAATTTGCTGGGGTAGAACACCTCTCTCTCCATTCTGATCCTTCTTTTAAAATGGTATTTGAAAAAGGGGACCAGTTGTTGGCCGGAGAGAAAGGTGTCTGACCTCAGCCCTTTCAGCCTCGTCCACCATACAACTTCTTTAGCCATGGCTATCACACAGAGAAAAACCGCCTCTCCTTCGTTTTTGAAAGGGGGAGGCGGTTTGATCGTGACAATGGACTCGGTGGTCAACCGGATTGGTCCCACCCTCGACAGTAGTCGTTCCACATAGCCCCACAGGTCAGCAATGCCTGGGCAGTGTACGAATGTGTGCGCAACGGTTTCGTCGTCATGCACGCATCTCGGACAGATCATATTCAAAGGATCCCTACCCAGGCTCCCATGCCTGTGGAGCTTGTCTCGAACGGGTAGAGCCCCTCGGTAGCACTGCCAAGCCAGGGACTTTTGGTAGTTGTCCATCGGTCCAGGGCCAAACGTCCTACCGAACACTGGCCAGTTCATCTTCCTCCATGCCTAGAGCTTCTCCGAGAGCATCGTCGCACCTGCTGCGTACCAACCCTCTATAGAATGTCGAGGTGGAGTCTCCACTGATTGCCGGGTCCGCTTTCCAGAGGGCCGTGAGAGCCTGGGCACTTTCAATGTGTCAAGCGGTAGTAGATGACGGATGCTATATAAGTATTCGCCACCTCCGCTCGACCTTTCAGGGATAGTTTGCACTGGGCCCACTTCTGGGTGAGTGCAAACACCCTGGCCGTTACCTCGTTCCAGTTTTTCTCCACCTGGAGGTGTGGTCCGAACCAGACCCCAAGCAGTTTCACCGGGCCCTCCGTCCAGCGTCCGACGACGTCGTTGGAGGGCATCGGTTTGCCTCTCCATGTTCCGAGTTGCAAACCGACGGACTTGTCTCGGTTCAGCTTGGCTCCTGTAAACCTTTCATATTCTTCCAGTAAGGTGCCGATCTCACCGATTTGCGAGGTTTTCGACACCATTACTGTCACGTCATCGGCGTAGGCCGACACCGCTTTGTGCAATCCCGGTTCCAAAGAGATGTCCTGCAACCGCTCCAACTTCCGCAGTAGTGGCTCAAGAGCCAGCACATACAGAAGGGAGGAGAGAGGGCATCTCTGTCGGATGGATCGCATGATTTGGAACGGCTCCGAGAGGTGGCCGTTCACCTTGACCCTTGAGCAGACGTTGCTGCTGTGCATCGCAGCAATCCAACCCCTGAAAATGGGTCCGAAGCCTTCCACCGTGAGCATCGCATCCAGGTAACAATGGTCAACCCTATCGAAAGCTTTAGATTGATCCAAGTTGCTCAGGGCCCCACCAAAGCCGGGTTCATTCCCTACCCTCTCTATGATGTATCGCATAAGGTGGAGATTGTCGTGAATGGACCTGGACGGGATTGCGCATGTCTGCGCTTCTCCCACCAGGTTTCCGACGACAAGCGCCAACCTCTTCGCTAACACCTTGGCCAAAGTCTTTAACTCTGTATTTAGCAGAGTTATGGGCCTGAAGTTACTTATGTCATCCCCCTTGTTCTCACCCTTCCTCACCAGCGTAACTACGCCCTTGGTCACAGAACTGGGAATTCTCCTGTTCTGCTGCCAGTTGCAGTAGACCGCTTCGAGGATATCGGAGAACAAGTCCGGCATCGCTACATATAGTTCGTATGGTAGACCATCGAAACCCGGGGATTTGCGTTTGCCGCATTGGCTCAGCGCCGCCCCTATCTCAACAGCTGAAATCGGCCTTTCGCAGGACTTCGCGTCCGAGAGGCGCGGCAGACCGTCGAGGTATGGATTGAAATCCATAGTCTCGCCCGGCGCATCGCCCCTCTCGAACAGTAGTGCAAAGTGCCGCTGAAAGGCCGCACACATCTGCCCAGGTTCAAGGATCACACGCCCATCCTGGTCCTTCAAAGACCAAATCGTGGACTTGTTCCCACTTTTTTGCCTCTGTCACTCGGGCCCAGCTAACAGCTTTGGCTCCCTCATTACCCAGAGCACGTATTTTACTCCTGACAACGCAGCCCTCGTGCTTCACATCAAAGAACTGGTCTAAGGCCATTCTTGATGCCAGCACGCTGGCTACATTGCCACTCGTAATCGCCTCTTCTACTCTATCTACTAATTCCCTTTCCGTCTTGTTCCTATCCCTTGCTAATTCCTGACTAAAACCTATCGACTCTATTCTAATTGCTCTCTTAAGAGAGCTCCACCACCTGTTGTTGACAATTGCCCCTGTCAAACTCTGCTTAACTAACATGCTAATCCGTTTGCTGTAAGCTTTGCTTGTCAGTAAGGACAAGTTCAGCTTCCAGTAACCGGGTCCCTGTCTAGGGGTTCTATCAAGGTTGGCTATGCAGGTCACTAACTTGTGATCCGAATAGTCAACCATGAACATTTTTGGACAGCTAAATGTGTCCCTATCCTTCTCTCTAACTAGGACCCTATCTAGGTACGACCTAGATGTTCTGCTGCGATTGGTCCACGTCCATAGTGGTACAGTCGGAAAATCTAGTCGATATCTATCGGCCAGGTCAAATCGGCCGATTAACCTTTTGAGGCTTTTACACCCCCTCTATTGGCACATGCCCCTACATAGTCCCAACGTGCATCCAGGATACCATTCCAGTCCCCAACTAAAAGCAAGGAGCGGGACGTTCCCAGAAAAGTTTCCAGACGTTGGAAGTATTCCGGCCGCGCTGCTCAAAAAGGGGCGTACACAGCAATTAGTCTAAGGGCTCCACTTTCACTACTGCCGACGTCTAAAACCACCAGTCGACCCTCCGAGTCCAGGTGCACCTTCTGTATGGCGAGGCCCAGGTGTTTTCGCAGCAGAACGACAACTCCACCCCCACCCCCGGTTGACAGAGAGATGCGAAGATCTCAAAGTCGTCGAAGAGGGGCGCCAGTTGGCGTTCGCTGCTGATCCTGGACTCGCAAATAGCCATTACATCCATTCTATGCGACCTGAGATCGTTTAAAAGTTTGCCTTGTTTCCAAGACAGTCCCAGGCCGCGTACATTCAGACACCCAACTCTTATATCAGCCATGTTGGTTAAAAGAGGAAGGTCCTTCCTCTTCGGCTCCTGAAGAGCAGGTTGCACAATATCCATGGGCGTATTGGTGGGGTGTTGTTCTGTGGTGGGGTGGGGGTGTTTGGTGAGGTGTGGGTGGGGAAACGTTTCAAGAGGACGCGGTTATAGGGTCGAGTACATGTTTTCCCCACGTCCTCAGGAAAGTTCTCTCTTAGTTTTGCATAGGTGTCCATTGGGAGTCTTATCATTTTTAAATGCGGTTTGTTTGCCGCGCTTGCAAAGAATTGCCCTTCAGTTTCCACCGAAGGGTCTTTGTGTATTGTTTTTACTAGTTCTTTGTTATTTGTGTTAATGTATGTATACTGTTTTATTTGTGTTGTGTTTGTTTGTTGTTCTTGTGTGTGCTTGCGTTTTGTTGTATGTGTTATGTTTTGGGGTGGGGCGGATTTAGTTTGTTCTGTTTGTTTTGTTTTTGTTGGTGGTTGTGTCTTTGTTTCGTTTATGTTCGAGTGGTGCTTTCTTTTTTTCCTTTTTACAGGTTGGAAGGGTTCCCCCTCTTCGTCACTAGGTGCCGTTTCAGCTGGGTCCTCGTCCGTGCTGTCGGGTAGTGGTGTATTTTGGGGTTTTGTTGTGTTTGTGTGTGTTTTTGGAGTTGTTTTGGGTGGGGCCGTGTCTTGTGTTATTTTTCCATGTTGTTGTTGTTGTGGTGGTGGTAGTGGTGCTGGCGGTGGTGGTGTGTGGGGTGTAGGCAAAAGAGCCTTTTTTTTGTCAATTGAGGACAGGCAGCCCTTAGATGACCCCTGCTTGAACAGTAGTAACATATGGGCCTCCTACCCTCGGCTGAAATGTATATAAATGTTTCTCTATCGAGGGACACCCTCTGTGGTATTCTAGCTATTCGTTCTGGTCTCATTTGAACCAGAACCTCCACGCTCAAACCGCCGAAAACGTCTGTGATGACTTCTCCTACTGAAAGGATTTCGTCCTCGTCTTCTAAAAATCCTGTTAGTACCCAGGAAATGCATGCATTTGGCCGGATTCCGGAGACTCTTATTTTCTGCGTTCTTTTCCCCAAATATGTGGGGGAAAATGTGTGTAGCTTGGAAACAATTGGCGCCACAGAATATTTCCTGGCCGTCAATTGATCCTTCATTAGCACCGTTATATTCCCATAGAGTGGCCCTTTTTGTATGAACGATATATCACTCCACACATTTTTTAGGACCAGCTCAATTTCTTTTTGGGATAATTGAGCTGGTTTCCTTGTCATATTGGCAATTGTTCTGGAAGATAACGTTCTTAGTGTCGTGTCTCTTTTGATTTCTTGTGGGGGGGGGGGTGATTGTGAAGTCTCCTCCTTCTTTGAAAGTTACATACTGTTTTGCTTGCTTCATCTTTTCTCTCAGAGTTGTAATGTCCAGTTGCTTGCAGGTCTGTGTTTTCCGGACCGCCTGTGCAAAGGAGGCACCAGTAGTGGGTTCGCTTTGTTTGGTGTTATCGTTATTTTTTCCTTGGTTGGTGTTGTGACTATTGCTGTTATTGTCATTGTTGTTTTTGTCTGCGTTTATGTGACTTTCTGGGTTTTCACCCATTTTTACAAATTTTTCTTTTAATTCCGTGTTCCACGTTTCTTTTGCAGAAGTGAGGAGGGAAGACTTAGAGCCTTGTGCTTCTAGCTTCTCTGTATCACCTTTCTTAGGGGGCGTGGCTTTCTCGTTAGGATGAGATGTGAAAATTCCGTCCATTTCTATCAGTTTGCCGTAATAAATTTTTCAAAGGAAAATTCGCCGCAACAAAGGGGCGAAAATAAATAATCTCTAAGTTTGACGACCCAGGCAAGGGGTTAACGTATATTACAGTATAAAAAATTAATCAAAACTCACTTTTGAGTAAGTAAATCCAACTCGGTAGCTGAGCTTGTTCACACACGTCAACGCACGCCTCTCGTATACGAGATGTTATGTGAGATATTATGTGAGGTAAATACTTTACTGTGAAAATACAATAGTATATATAGAGTAATGTAAATGTTATGTGAGGTAAAGCCTTTACTGTGAAAATACAATAGTATATATAGAGTAATGTAAATGTTATGCGAGATATTATGTGAGGTAAAGCCTTTACTGTGAAAATACAATAGTATTTATAGAATAATGTAAATGATATGTGAGGTATTATGTGAGGTAAAGCCTTTACTTTGAAAATACAATAGCATTAAGTGATTTAACGATCTCTCTCTATAATTCTTAGTCTGTCTCTTTTTAGATAGATACATAGCTACAACATTGCACCCTTATAATATCTCTGTATGTTTGGTTCTCTGCATTTCGACATTATGATGCTGTGTGTGTGTATATATGTATATATAGTGTGTGTGTGTGTATATATATATATAGTGTGTAACGTTTTTCAAAATATTGACTTCTGCGTTCACAGATTGATTTTTTTATAGTTTCAGAAGACCCCGTTAAGGGTGAAAGCAGCGATTCTTTGCTTAAACTTTAATCTGTTATTTTAATATATATATATATATATATATATATATATATATATAATTATATATTCGTGTGCAGATATTTTTGCATACACAATAACAAAATATAAACAAACGTATTTATTTCACGAGGCTCGATAAGGATAAATATATATCAAATATATAAGAACCCTAGAGCAAATCCCGAGTGACACAGGGCCATTCTGTTAGTAGTATATATAGAGTAATGTGAGATATTATGTGAGGTAAAGGCTTTACCGTGAAAATACAATAGTATATATAGAGTGGTTTCTTTATTTGCCACTAGGGCACAAAAGGTAGGGACAGATACAAGGGGGGAAGTTTACATATAATTAACGAGTACAAAAATATAACAATGAAATAACAACAACAAACGAAGTCCTCAATAGGGAGGGGGCATTAACATGGGTCGCACACACCCCGGAAAAAATGTGTAACCCTTCTCCTCAGGAGCACAAAGAGTAGGTGCTTCCCTCGTCTCCGCTTTTTCCTCTTCTTTCACCTACAGGCTGATATAGAGAGAAGACCCATTCACTCTGGCCATTCTCCCTACTTTCACCCACCTTTCATAAAACTTGCTGGGGTAGAGCACCTCTCTCTCCATTCTGATCCTTCTTTTAAAATGGTATTTGAAAAAGGGGACCAGTTGTTGGCCGGAGAGAAAGGTGTCTGACCTCAGCCCTTTCAGCCTCGTCCACCATACAACTTCTTTAGCCATGGCTACCACACAGAGAAAAACCGCCTCTCCTTCGTTTTTGAAAGGGGGAGGCGGTTTGATCGTGACAATGGACTCGGTGGTCAACCGGATTGGTCCCACCCTCGACAGTAGTCGTTCCACATAGCCCCACAGGTCAGCAATGCCTGGGCAGTGTACGAATGCGTGCGCAACGGTTTCGTCATCATGCACGCATCTCGGACAGATCTTATTCAAAGGATCTCTACCCAGGCTCCCATGCCTGTGGAGCTTGTCTCGAACGGGTAGAGCCCCTCGGTAGCACTGCCAAGCCAGGGACTTTTGGAAGTTGTCCATCGGTCCAGGGCCAAACGTCCTACCGAACAGACTGGCCAGTTCATCTTCCTCCATGCCTAGAGCTTCTCCGAGAGCATCGTCGCACCTGCTGCGTACCAACCCTCTATAGAATGTCGAGGTGGAGTCTCCACTGATTGCCGGGTCCGCTTTCCAGAGGGCCGTGAGCGCCTGGGCACATTCAATGTGCCAGTCGCCCACTTTTCTCGGTCTTTGCTTGACCCAGGATTGCAGCTCGGTGAGCGAGACGAGTCTGGGAAAGGCTCGCCTCACAAACGGGGCCCACACCGGTTGACCGGTGAGGAATACCTGGAGGTGCCGTAGCCTTAATGCGTGTTTACGCATCTGTAGCCACGGCATCCCCAGCCCTCCTTTCGAAGGGTGTTGACAGCAGATGGATCTCCTCACCAAAGGGGTCCGCTTGTTCCAAAGAAATTGGAACAGCGCGCACTCCATTTTGGCGAGTCTTTTCACTGGGCAAGGCACGACGGTCAAGCGGTAGTAGATGACGGATGCTATATAAGTATTCGCCACCTCCGCTCGACCTTTCAGGGATAGTTTGCACTGGGCCCACTTCTGGGTGAGTGCAAACACCCTGGCCGTTACCTCGTTCCAGTTTTTCTCCACCTGGAGGTCTGGTCCGAACCAGACCCCAAGCAGCTTCACCGGGCCCTCCGTCCAGCGTCCGACGACGTCGTTGGAGGGCATCGGTTTGCCTCTCCATGTTCCGAGTTGCAAACCGACGGACTTGTCCCGGTTCAGCTTGGCTCCTGTAAACCTTTCATATTCCTCCAGTAAGGTGCCGATCTCACCGATTTGCGAGGTTTTCGACACCATTACTGTCACGTCATCGGCGTAGGCCGACGCCGCTTTCTGCAATCCCGGTTCCAAAGGGATGCCCTGCAACCGCTCCAACTTCCGCAGTAGTGGCTCAAGAGCCAGCACATACAGTAGGGAGGAGAGAGGGCATCCCTGTCGGATGGATCGCATGATTTGGAACGGCTCCGAGAGGTGGCCGTTCACCTTGACCCTTGAGCAGACGTTGCTGCTGTGCATCGCAGCAATCCAACCCCTGAAAACGGGTCCGAAGCCTGCCGCCGCGAGCACCGCATCCAGGTAACGATGGTCAACCCTATCGAAAGCTTTAGATTGATCCAAGTTGATCAGGGCCCCACCAAAGCCGGGTTCATTCCCTACCCTCTCTATGATGTATCGCATAAGGTGGAGATTGTCGTGAATGGACCTGGACGGGATTGCGCATGTCTGCGCTTCTCCCACCAGGTTTCCAACGACAAGCGCCAACCTCTTCGCTAACACCTTGGCCAAAATCTTTAACTCTGTATTTAGCAGAGTTATGGGCCTGAAGTTACTTATGTCATCCCCCTTGTTCTCATCCTTCCTCACCAGCGTAACTACGCCCTTGGTCACAGAACTGGGAATTCTCCCGTTCTGCTGCCAGTTGCAGTAGACCGCTTCGAGGATATCGGAGAACAAGTCCGGCATCGCTACATATAGCTCGTATGGTAGACCATCGAGACCCGGGGATTTGCGTTTGCCGCATTGGCTCAGCGCCGCCCCTATCTCAGCAGCTGAAATCGTCCTTTCGCAGGACTTCGCCTCCGCGTCCGAGAGGCGCGGCAGACCGTCGAGGTATGGATTGAAATCCATAGTCTCACCCGGCGCGCCGCCCCTCTCGAACAGTCGTGCAAAGTGCCGCTGAAAGGCCGCACACATCTGCCCAGGTTCAAGGATCACACGCCCATCCTGGTCCTTCAAAGACCGAATCGTGGACTTGTTCCCACTTTTTGCCTCTGTCACTCGGGCCCAGCTTACAGCTTTGGCTCCCTCATTACCCAGAGCACGTATTTTACTCCTGACAACGCAGCCTTCATGCTTCACCTCAAAGAACTGGTCTAAGGCCATTCTTGATGCCAGCACGCCGGCTACATTGCCACTCCTAATCGCCTCTTCTACTCTATCTACTAATTCCCTTTCCGTCTTGTTCCTATCCCTTGCTAATTCCTGACTAAAACCTATCGATTCTATTCTAATTGCTCTCTTAAGAGAGCTCCACCACCTGTTGTTGACAATTGCCCCTGTCAAATTCTGCTTAACTAACGTGCTAATCCGTTTACTGTAAGCTTTGCTTCTCGGTAAGGACAAGTTCAGCTTCCAGTAACCGGGTCCCTGTCTATGGGTTCTATCAAGGTTGGCTATGCAGGTCACTAACTTGTGATCCGAATAGTCAACCATGAACATTTTTGGACAGCTAAATGTGTCCCTATCGTTCTCTCTAACTAGGACCCTATCTAGGTACGACCTAGATGTTCCACTGCGATTGGTCCACGTCCATAGTGGTACAGTCGGAAAATCTAGTCGATATCTATCGGCCAGGTCAAATCGGCCGATTAACCTTTTGAGGCTTTTACACCCCCCTCTATTGGCACATGCCCCTACATAGTCCCAACGTGCATCCAGGATACCATTCCAGTCCCCCACTAAAAGCAAGGAGCGGGACGTTCCCAGAAAAGTTTCCAGACGTTGGAAGTATTCCGGCCGCGCTGCCCAAAAAGGGGCGTACACAGCTATTAGTCTAAGGGCTCCACTTTCACTACTGCCGACGTCTAAAACCACCAGTCGACCCTCCGGGTCCAGGTGCACCTTCTGTATGGCGAGGCCCAGGTGTTTTCGCAGCAGAACGACAACTCCACCCCCACCCCCCGGTTGACAGAGAGATGCGAAGATCTCAAAGTCGTCGAAGAGGGGCGCCAGTTGGTGCTCGCTGCTGATCCTGGACTCGCAAATAGCCATTACATCCATTCTATGTGACCTGAGATCGTTTAAAAGTTTGCCTTGTTTCCAAGACAGTCCCAGGCCACGTACATTCAGAAACCCAACTCTTATATCAGCCATGTTGGTTAAAAGAGGAAGGACCTACCTGTTCGGCTCCTGAGGAGCAGGTTGCACAATATCCATGGGCGTATTGGAGGGGTTGTTTGGTGGGGTGTTGTTCTGTGGTGGAGTGGGGGTGTTTGGTGAGGTGTGGGTGGGGAAACGTTTCAAGAGGACGCGGTTATAGGGTCGAGTACATGTTTTCCCCACGTCCTCAGGAAAGTTCTCTCTTAGTTTTGCATAGGTGTCCATTGGGAGTCTTATCATTTTTAAATGCGGTTTGTTGGCCGCGCTTGCAAAGAATTGCCCTTCAGTTTCCACCAAAGGGTCTTTGTGTATTGTTTTTACTAGTTCTTTGTTATTTGTGTTAATGTATGTATACTGTTTTATTTGTGTTGTGTTTGTTTGTTGTTCTTGTGTGTGCTTACGTTTTGTTGTATGTGTTATGTTTTGGGGTGGGGCGGATTTTGTTTGTTCTGTTTGTTTTGTTTTTGTTGGTGGTTGTGTGTTTGTTTCGTTTATGTTCGAGTGGTGCTTTCTTTTTTTCCTTTTTACAGGTTGGAAGGGTTCCCCCTCTTCGTCACTAGGTGCCGTTTCCGCTGGGTCCTCGTCCGTGCTGTCGGGTAGTGGTGTATTTTGGGGTTTTGTTGTATTTGTGTGTGTTTTGGGAGTTGTTTTGGGTGGGGCCGTGTCTTGTGTTATTTTTCCCTGTTGTTTTTGTTGTTGTTGTGGTGGTGGTGGTGGAGGTGGTGGTGGTGGTGGTGGTGGCGGTGGTGGTGTGTGGGGTGTAGGCAAAAGAGCCTTTTTTTTTGTCAATTGAGGACAAGCAGCCCTTAGATGACCCCTGCTTGAACAGTAGTAACATATGGGCCTCCTACCCTCGGCTGAAATATATATAAATGTTTCTCCATCGAGGGACACCCTCTGTGGTATTCTAGCGATTCGTTCTGGTCTCATTTGGACCAGAACCTCCACGCTCAAACCGCCGAAAACGTCTGTGGTGACTTCTCCTACTGAGAGGATTCCGTCCTCGTCTTCTAAAAATCCTGTTAGTACCCAGGAAATGCATGCATTTGGCCGGATTCCGGAGACCCTTATCTTCTGCGTTCTTTTCCCTAAATATGTGGGGAAAAATGTATATATCTTGGAAACAATTGGTGCCACAGAGTATTTCCTGGCCGTCAATTGATCCTTCATTAGGACCGTTATATTCCCATAGAGTGGCCCTTTTTGTATGAACGATATATCACTCCACACATTTTTTAGGACCAGCTCAATCTCTTTTTGGGATAATTGAGTTGGTTTCCTTGTTATGTTGGAAATTGTTCTGAAAGATATCGTTCTTAGCGTCGTGTCTCTTTTGATTTCTTGTGGGGAGGTGATTGTGAAGTCTCCTCCTTCTTTGAAAGTTACATACTGTTTCGCTTCCTTCATCTTTTCTCTCAGAGTTGTAATGTCCAGTTGCTTGCAGGTTTGTGTTTTCCGGACCGCCTGTGCAAAGGAGGTACCAGTAGTGGGTTCACTTTGTTTGGTGTTATCGTTATTTTTTCCTTGGTTGGTGTTGTGACTATTGCTGTTATTGTCGTTGATGTTTTTGTCTGCGTTTATGTGACTTTCTGGGTTTTCACCCATTTCTACAAATTTTTCTTTTAATTCCGTGTTCCATGTTTCTTTTGCAGAAGTGAGGAGGGAAGACTTAGAGCCTTGTGCTTCTAGCTTCTCTGTATCACCTTTCTTAGGGGGCGTGGCTTTCACGTTAGGATGAGATGTGAAAATTCCGTCCATTTCTATTAGTTTGCCGTAATAAATTTTTAACTGGAAAATTCGCCCCAAAAAGGGGCGAAAATAAATAAACTCAAAGTTTGACGACCAAGGCAAGGGGTTAACGTATATTACAGTATAAAAAATTAATCAAAACTCACTTTTTGAGTAAGTAAATCCGACTCGGTAGCCGAGCTTGTTCACACACGTCAACACACGTCTCTCGTATACGAGATGTTATGTGAGATATTATGTGAGGTAAAACCTTTACTGTGAAAATACAATAGTATATATAGAGTAATGTAAATGTTATGTGAGATATTATGTGAGGTAAAGCCTTTACTGTGAAAATACAATAGTATATATAGAGTAATGTAAATGTTATGTGAGATATTATGTGAGGTAAAGCCTTTACTGTGAAAATACAATAGTATATATAGAGTAATGTAAATGTTATGTGAGATATTATGTGAGGTAAAGCCTTTACTGTGAAAATACAATAGTATATATAGAGTAATGTAAATGTTATGCGAGGTATTATATGAGGTAAAGCCTTTACTGTGAAAATACAATAGTATATATAGAGTAATGTAAATGTTATGTGAGATATTATGTGAGGTAAAGCGTTTACTGTGAAAATACAATAGTATATATAGAGTAATGTAATTGTTATGTGAAGTATTATGTGAGGTAAAGCCTTTACTGTGAAAATACAATAGTATACATAGAGTAATGTTAATGTTATGTGAGATATTATGTGAGGTAAAGCCTTTACTGTGAAAATACAATAGTATATATAGAGTAATGTAAATGCTAAAGGATTAAGAGAGACTTCAGTGGTAATAATAGTACTTTAGTCATGAGAAATGTAAACTTTCTTCAGTTCAACATTACTTGATGTAATATAACAGACATTAGAAATTATTATTCTTGTCTTTTATCCTTCAGGGGAAAATAAAATGGTAAAGTACTGGGGTTAATTTCATTGACATTTCCAAAATTTCCAAAAGGATGACAGCTGCATAAAAAGGTGCAGAGCACTAGAAGTCAATGGAAACCACGGAGTAGGGAGACCCAAGAAGACCTGGGATGAGGTGATAAAAGCCGACCTTACCCAATTACACCTCTCAAAGGCGATGACACACGACCGTGACCTCTGGCGTCACGCAGTAATACAGAGTACCCAACCTCCCATGGGTACAAACCGAATCTGAAGCATATAGACACTATGCCCCCACACCTTCCACTGTAAAGTGGACATGTAGGCGCCATGGAAAAAAGCACCCAGCACTCACTGTAAATGGGGTTGGTGTTAGGAAGGGCATCCAGCTGTAGAAATCAAGCCAAAATCAGTTCCTGTATGAGCAAGGCAAGGTCAGCCAACCAGACACTGCCCACAACAGGATAACCTGTTTAACCCATGCTAGCGTGGAAGAACAGACGTAAAACAGTGATGATGATGATGATGAAAATTGTGCCAATGTCAGAAACTGTTATTGGAAGCAGAACAGTGAATTGGCATCTAGTTACATCCCTTTATGTTCTGAGTTCAAATCCCGCCAAAGTTAACTTTGCCTTTCATCCTTATGGGGTCGATGAAATAAAGCGCCAGTAATTCACTGGGGTAATTGCTGGCCTTGTTCCAAAAGTAAAAATATTATTATTATTATTATTATTATTATTATCCTGCTGACGTTAGCTTTGTCTTTTGTCCTTATGAGGTTGATAAAATAAAGTACCAGTAACACACACACTCGGATCAATTTAACCTACTTTCCCATTCCCTAAAATTGTTGGCTTTGTTGCTTAAATCAGAAACCATTATTTAACAGCCAAAAGAATTCAGTGATATTTTTGAAGACAGAATATGAAAAAATTATAATCCTTATTTATTTTTCTCTATGTATATTTGTATAAATCACAATGTCTGATATCCTGTGTTGTAATGCAGGCGGCATATTGGCAGAGAAACCATTATTATAAAGGATGGTGGAATTGCTGAGAATCATTTGAGTATCATAGAAAAATACCTTGCAGTATTTACAGTTGTTTATCATTTTGGTTCAAAATAGTTAATTTTACCTGTCATACTAGTTCAAAATAGTTAATTTTACCTGTCATACTAGTTCAAAATAGTTAATTTTACCTGTCATACTGGTACAAATGGTTAAATTTACCTGTCATACTGGTACATACTGGTCTGATGAAACAAAGTAGCAGACAAGATGATTTAATTAACTATGCCCTAATGACTGCAGCATTAAAGACTGGATCTTTAGGTTCACACATGGCATATTTTGGAAATAACATCCCCTCTGCTCCATTCTTGGAGCCTTTTGTTCAATGCAGTTTGGTTTTGGAGTGTAAAAAATGTTTTGCTATAATCTAACCCTTTCCAAGCTTGAAACCACATCTGGTTCTAAGATATAGAACTGTTTATATTCATCTAAAAACCCTCTATTATAATGGAACGTAACTTAACTTTGTTAAGTTATATTCCAAATACAAGACTAATAATGAGAACATTAGTTGTATTACTAAATCTCTCAGAATACTCAAGTATTTTCAAAATTATTTGAAAATCATAGGCAGTATCTTACATTAGAAATATGGTAATGGAAGGGTTAAACAACATAGACAGTGTCTTACATTAGAAATATGGTAATGAAAGGGTTAAACAACATAGACAGTGTCTTACATTAGAAATATGGTAATGGAAGGGTTACACAACATAGACAGTGTCTTACATTAGAAATATGGTAATGAAAGGGTTAAACAACATAGACAGTGTCTTACATTAGAAATATGGTACTGGAAGGGTTAAACAACATAGACAGTGTCTTACATTAGAAATATGGTAATGGAAGGGTTAAACAACATAGACAGTGTCTTACATTAGAAATATGGTAATGGAAGGGTTAAACAACATAGACAGTGTCTTACATTAGAAATATGGTAATGGAAGGGTTAAACAACATGGACAGTGTCTTACATTAGAAATATGGTAATGAAAGGGTTAAACAACATAGACAGTGTCTTACATTAGAAATATGGTAATGGAAGGGTTAAACAACATAGACAGTGTCTTACATTAGAAATATGGTAATGGAAGGGTTAAACAACATAGACAGTGTCTTACATTAGAAATATGGTAATGGAAGGGTTAAACAACATAGACAGTGTCTTACATTAGAAATATGGTAATGAAAGGGTTAAACAACATAGACAGTGTCTTACATTAGAAATATGGTAATGAAAGGGTTAAACAACATAGACAGTGTCTTACATTAGAAATATGGTAATGGAAGGGTTAAACAACATAGACAGTGTCTTATATTAGAGATATGGTAATGGAAGGGTTAAACAACATAGACAGTGTCTTACATTAGAAATATTGTAATGAAAGGATTAAACAATATAGACAGTGTCTTACATTAGAAATATGGTAGTGAAAGGGTTAAACAACATAGACAGTGTCTTACATTAGAAATATGGTAATGGAAGGGTTAAACAACATAGACAGTGTCTTACATTAGAAATATGGTAATGAAAGGGTTAAACAACATAGACAGTGTCTTACATTAGAAATATTGTAATGAAAGGATTAAACAACATAGACAGTGTCTTACATTAGAAATATGGTAGTGAATGGGTTAAACAACATAGACAGTGTCTTACATTAGAAATATGGTAATGAAAGGGTTAAACAACATAGATGTTGTCTTACATTAGAAATATGGTAGTGGAAGGGTTAAACAACATAGAGAGTGTCTTACATTAGAAATATGGTAGTGAAAGGGTTAAACAACATAGACAGTGTCTTACATTAGAAATATGGTAATGAAAGGGTTAAACAACATAGATAGTGTCTTACATTAGAAATATGGTAATGAAAGGGTTAAACAACATAGATAGTGTCTTACATTAGAAATATGGTAATGAAAGGGTTAAACAACATAGACAGTGTCTTACATTAGAAATATGGTAATGAAAGGGTTAAACAATATAGACAGTGTCTTACATTAGAAATATGGTAATGGAAGGATTAAACAACATAGACAGTGTCTTACATTAGAAATATGGTAATGGAAGGGTTAAACAACATAGACAGTGTCTTACATTAGAAATATGGTACTGGAAGGGTTAAACAACATAGACAGTGTCTTACATTAGAAATATGGTAATGGAAGGGTTAAACAACATAGACAGTGTCTTACATTAGAAATATGGTAATGGAAGGGTTAAACAACATAGACAGTGTCTTACATTAGAAATATGGTAATGGAAGGGTTAAACAACATAGACAGTGTCTTACATTAGAAATATGGTAATGGAAGGGTTAAACAACATAGACAGTGTCTTACATTAGAAATATGGTAATGGAAGGGTTAAACAACATAGACAGTGTCTTACATTAGAAATATGGTAATGGAAGGGTTAAACAACATGGACAGTGTCTTACATTAGAAATATGGTAATGAAAGGGTTAAACAACATAGACAGTGTCTTACATTAGAAATATGGTAATGGAAGGGTTAAACAACATAGACAGTGTCTTACATTAGAAATATGGTAATGGAAGGGTTAAACAACATAGACAGTGTCTTACATTAGAAATATGGTAATGGAAGGGTTAAACAACATAGACAGTGTCTTACATTAGAAATATGGTAATGAAAGGGTTAAACAACATAGACAGTGTCTTACATTAGAAATATGGTAATGAAAGGGTTAAACAACATAGACAGTGTCTTACATTAGAAATATGGTAATGGAAGGGTTAAACAACATAGACAGTGTCTTATATTAGAGATATGGTAATGGAAGGGTTAAACAACATAGACAGTGTCTTACATTAGAAATATTGTAATGAAAGGATTAAACAACATAGACAGTGTCTTACATTAGAAATATGGTAGTGAATGGGTTAAACAACATAGACAGTGTCTTACATTAGAAATATGGTAATGAAAGGGTTAAACAACATAGATGTTGTCTTACATTAGAAATATGGTAGTGGAAGGGTTAAACAACATAGAGAGTGTCTTACATTAGAAATATGGTAGTGAAAGGGTTAAACAACATAGACAGTGTCTTACATTAGAAATATGGTAATGAAAGGGTTAAACAACATAGATAGTGTCTTACATTAGAAATATGGTAATGAAAGGGTTAAACAACATAGATAGTGTCTTACATTAGAAATATGGTAATGAAAGGGTTAAACAACATAGACAGTGTCTTACATTAGAAATATGGTAATGAAAGGGTTAAACAATATAGACAGTGTCTTACATTAGAAATATGGTAATGGAAGGATTAAACAACATAGACAGTGTCTTACATTAGAAATATGGTAATGAAAGGGTTAAACAACATAGACAGTCTCTTACATTAGAAATATGGTAATGGAAGGATTAAACAACATAGACAGTGTCTTACATTAGAAATATGGTAATGAAAGTGTTAAACAACATAGACAGTGTCTTACATTAGAAATATGGTAATGAAATGGTTAAACAACATAGACAGTGTCTTACATTAGAAATATGGTAATGAAAGGGTTAAACAACATAGACAGTGTCTTACATTAGAAATATGGTAATGAAAGGGTTAAACAATATAGACAGTGTCTTACATTAGAAATATGGTAATGGAAGGATTAAACAACATAGACAGTGTCTTACATTAGAAATATGGTAATGAAAGGGTTAAACAACATAGACAGTCTCTTACATTAGAAATATGGTAATGAAAGTGTTAAACAACATAGGCAGTGTCTTACATTAGAAATGTGGTAGTGAAAGGGTTAAACAACATAGACAGTGTCTTACATTAGAAATATGGTAATGAAAGGGTTAAACAACATAGATACTGTCTTACATTAGAAATATGGTAGTGAAAGGGTTAAACAAGATAGACAGTGTCTTACATTAAAAATATGGTAATGAAATGGTTAAACAACATAGACAGTGTCTTACATTAGAAATATGGTAATGAAAGGGTTAAACAATATAGACAGTGTCTTACGTTAGAAATATGGTAATGGAAGGGTTAAACAACATAGACAGTGTCTTACATTAGAAATATGGTAATGAAATGGTTAAACAACATAGACAGTGTCTTACATTAGAAATATGGTAGTGAAAGCGTTAAACAACATAGACAGTGTCTTACATTAGAAATATGGTAATGAAAGGGTTAAACAACATAGATAGTGTCTTACATTAGAAATATGGTAATGAAAGGATTAAACAACATAGGCAGTGTCTTACATTAGAAATATGGTAATGAAAGGGTTAAACAATATAGACAGTGTCTTACATTAGAAATATGGTAATGGAAGGGTTAAACAACATAGACAGTGTCTTACATTAGAAATATGGTAATGGAAGGGTTAAACAACATAGACAGTGTCTTACATTAGAAATATGGTAATGAAAGGGTTAAACAACATAGACAGTGTCTTACATTAGAAATATGGTAATGGAAGGGTTAAACAACATAGACAGTGTCTTACATTAGAAATATGGTAATGGAAGGGTTAAACAACATAGACAGTGTCTTACATTAGTAATATGGTAATGGAAGGGTTAAACAACATAGACAGTGTCTTACATTAGAAATATGGTAATGAAAGGGTTAAACAACATAGACAGTGTCTTACATTAGAAATATGGTAATGAAAGGGTTAAACAACATAGACAGTGTCTTACATTAGAAATATTGTAATGAAAGGATTAAACAATATAGACAGTGTCTTACATTAGAAATATGGTAGTGAAAGGGTTAAACAACATAGACAGTGTCTTACATTAGAAATATGGTAATGGAAGGATTAAACAACATAGACAGTGTCTTACATTAGAAATATGGTAATGAAAGGGTTAAACAACATAGACAGTGTCTTACATTAGAAATATTGTAATGAAAGGATGAAACAACATAGACAGTGTCTTACATTAGAAATATGGTAGTGAATGGGTTAAACAACATAGACAGTGTCTTACATTAGAAATATGGTAATGAAAGGGTTAAACAACATAGATGTTGTCTTACATTAGAAATATGGTAGTGGAAGGGTTAAACAACATAGACAGTGTCTTACATTAGAGATATGGTAGTGAAAGGGTTAAACAACATAGACAGTGTCTTACATTAGAAATATGGTAATGAAAGGGTTAAACAACATAGATAGTGTCTTACATTAGAAATATGGTAATGAAAGGGTTAAACAACATAGACAGTGTCTTACATTAGAAATATGGTAATGAAAGGGTTAAACAATATAGACAGTGTCTTACATTAGAAATATGGTAATGGAAGGATTAAACAACATAGACAGTGTCTTACATTAGAAATATGGTAATGAAAGGGTTAAACAACATAGACAGTCTCTTACATTAGAAATATGGTAATGAAAGTGTTAAACAACATAGGCAGTGTCTTACATTAGAAATGTGGTAGTGAAAGGGTTAAACAACATAGACAGTGTCTTACATTAGAAATATGGTAATGAAAGGGTTAAACAACATAGATACTGTCTTACATTAGAAATATGGTAGTGAAAGGGTTAAACAAGATAGACAGTGTCTTACATTAAAAATATGGTAATGAAATGGTTAAACAACATAGACAGTGTCTTACATTAGAAATATGGTAATGAAAGGGTTAAACAATATAGACAGTGTCTTACGTTAGAAATATGGTAATGGAAGGGTTAAACAACATAGACAGTGTCTTACATTAGAAATATGGTAATGAAATGGTTAAACAACATAGACAGTGTCTTACATTAGAAATATGGTAGTGAAAGCGTTAAACAACATAGACAGTGTCTTACATTAGAAATATGGTAATGAAAGGGTTAAACAACATAGATAGTGTCTTATATTAGAAATATGGTAATGAAAGGATTAAACAACATAGGCAGTGTCTTACATTAGAAATATGGTAATGAAAGGGTTAAACAACATAGACAGTGTCTTACATTAGAAATATGGTAATGGAAGGGTTAAACAACATAGACAGTGTCTTACATTAGAAATATGGTAATGGAAGGGTTAAACAACATAGATAGTGTCTTACATTAGAAATATGGTAATGAAAGGGTTAAACAACATAGACAGTGTCTTACATTAGAAATATGGTAATGGAAGGGTTAAACAACATAGACAGTGTCTTACATTAGAAATATGGTAATGGAAGGGTTAAACAACATAGACAGTGTCTTACATTAGAAATATGGTAATGGAAGGGTTAAACAACATAGACAGTGTCTTACATTAGAAATATGGTAATGAAAGGGTTAAACAACATAGACAGTGTCTTACATTAGAAATATGGTAATGAAAGGGTTAAACAACATAGACAGTGTCTTACATTAGAAATATGGTAAGGGAAGGGTTAAACAACATAGACAGTGTCTTACATTAGAAATATGGTAATGGAAGGGTTAAACAACATAGACAGTGTCTTACATTAGAAATATGGTAATGAAAGGGTTAAACAACATAGACAGTGTCTTACATTAGAAATATGGTAATGAAAGGGTTAAACAACATAGACAGTGTCTTACATTAGAAATATGGTAATGGAAGGGTTAAACAAAATAGACAGTGTCTTACATTAGAAATATGGTAATGGAAGGGTTAAACAACATAGACAGTGTCTTACATTAGAAATATGGTAGTGAAAGGGTTAAACAACATAGACAGTGTCTTACATTAGAAATATGGTAATGTAAGGGTTAAACAACATAGACAGTGTCTTATATTAGAAATATGGTAATGGAAGGTTTAAACAACATAGACAGTGTCTTACATTAGAAATATTGTAATGAAAGGATTAAACAATATAGACAGTGTCTTACATTAGAAATATGGTAGTGAAAGGGTTAAACAACATAGACAGTGTCTTACATTAGAAATATGGTAATGAAAGGGTTAAACAACATAGACAGTGTCTTACATTAGAAATATGGTAATGGAAGGATTAAACAACATAGACAGTGTCTTACATTAGAAATATGGTAATGAAAGGGTTAAACAACATAGACAGTGTCTTACATTAGAAATATTGTAATGAAAGGATTAAACAACATAGACAGTGTCTTACATTAGAAATATGGTAGTGAATGGGTTAAACAACATAGACAGTGTCTTACATTAGAAATATGGTAATGAAAGGGTTAAACAACATAGATAGTGTCTTACATTAGAAATATGGTAGTGGAAGGGTTAAACAACATAGACAGTGTCTTACATTAGAAATATGGTAGTGAAAGGGTTAAACAACATAGACAGTGTCTTACATTAGAAATATGGTAATGAAAGGGTTAAACAACATAGATAGTGTCTTACATTAGAAATATGGTAATGAAAGGGTTAAACAACATAGATAGTGTCTTACATTAGAAATATGGTAATGAAAGGGTTAAACAACATAGACAGTGTCTTACATTAGAAATATGGTAATGAAAGGGTTAAACAATATAGACAGTCTCTTACATTAGAAATATGGTAATGGAAGGATTAAACAACATAGACAGTGTCTTACATTAGAAATATGGTAATGGAAGGGTTAAACAACATAGACAGTGTCTTACATTAGAAATATGGTAGTGAAAGGGTTAAACAACATAGACAGTGTCTTACATTAGAAATATGGTAATGAAAGGGTTAAACAACATAGACAGTGTCTTACATTAGAAATATGGTAATGGAAGGATTAAACAACATAGACAGTGTCTTACATTAGAAATATGGTAATGAAAGGGTTAAACAACATAGACAGTGTCTTACATTAGAAATATTGTAATGAAAGGATTAAACAACATAGACAGTGTCTTACATTAGAAATATGGTAGTGAATGGGTTAAACAACATAGACAGTGTCTTACATTAGAAATATGGTAATGAAAGGGTTAAACAACATAGATAGTGTCTTACATTAGAAATATGGTAATGAAAGGGTTAAACAACATAGATAGTGTCTTACATTAGACATATGGTAATGAAAGGGTTAAACAACATAGACAGTGTCTTACATTAGAAATATGGTAATGAAAGGGTTAAACAATATAGACAGTCTCTTACATTAGAAATATGGTAATGAAAGGGTTAAACAATATAGACAGTCTCTTACATTAGAAATATGGTAATGGAAGGATTAAACAACATAGACAGTGTCTTACATTAGAAATATGGTAATGGAAGGGTTAAACAACATAGACAGTGTCTTACATTAGAAATATGGTAGTGAAAGGGTTAAACAACATAGACAGTGTCTTACATTAGAAATATGGTAATGTAAGGGTTAAACAACATAGACAGTGTCTTATATTAGAAATATGGTAATGGAAGGGTTAAACAACATAGACAGTGTCTTACATTAGAAATATTGTAATGAAAGGATTAAACAATATAGACAGTGTCTTACATTAGAAATATGGTAGTGAAAGGGTTAAACAACATAGACAGTGTCTTACATTAGAAATATGGTAATGGAAGGATTAAACAACATAGACAGTGTCTTACATTAGAAATATGGTAATGAAAGGGTTAAACAACATAGACAGTGTCTTACATTAGAAATATTTTAATGAAAGGATTAAACAACATAGACAGTGTCTTACATTAGAAATATGGTAGTGAATGGGTTAAACAACATAGACAGTGTCTTACATTAGAAATATGGTAATGAAAGGGTTAAACAACATAGATAGTGTCTTACATTAGAAATATGGTAGTGGAAGGGTTAAACAACATAGACAGTGTCTTACATTAGAAATATGGTAGTGAAAGGGTTAAACAACATAGACAGTGTCTTACATTAGAAATATGGTAATGTAAGGGTTAAACAACATAGATAGTGTCTTACATTAGAAATATGGTAATGAAAGGGTTAAACAACATAGATAGTGTCTTACATTAGAAATGTGGTAGTGAAAGGGTTAAACAACATAGACAGTGTCTTACATTAGAAATATGGTAATGAAAGGGTTAAACAATATAGACAGTGTCTTACATTAGAAATATGGTAATAGAAGGGTTAAACAACATAGATAGTGTCTTACATTAGAAATATGGTAATGAAAGGGTTAAACAACATAGACAGTGTCTTACATTAGAAATATGGTAATGAAAGGGTTAAACAATATAGACAGTCTCTTACATTAGAAATATGGTAATGGAAGGATTAAACAACATAGACAGTGTCTTACATTAGAAATATGGTAATGAAAGTGTTAAACAACATAGACAGTGTCTTACATTAGAAATATGGTAATGAAATGGTTAAACAACATAGACAGTGTCTTACATTAGAAATACGGTAATGAAAGGGTTAAACAACATAGACAGTGTCTTACATTAGAAATATGGTAATGAAAGGGTTAAACAATATAGAGAGTGTCTTACATTAGAAATATGGTAATGGAAGGATTAAACAACATAGACAGTGTCTTACATTAGAAATATGGTAATGAAAGGGTTAAACAACATAGACAGTCTCTTACATTAGAAATATGGTAATGAAAGTGTTAAACAACATAGACAGTGTCTTACATTAGAAATGTGGTAGTGAAAGGGTTAAACAACATAGACAGTGTCTTACATTAGAAATATGGTAATGAAAGGGTTAAACAACATAGATACTGTCTTACATTAGAAATATGGTAGTGAAAGGGTTAAACAAGATAGACAGTGTCTTACATTAAAAATATGGTAATGAAATGGTTAAACAACATAGACAGTGTCTTACATTAGAAATATGGTAATGAAAGGGTTAAACAATATACACAGTGTCTTACGTTAGAAATATGGTAATGGAAGGGTTAAACAACATAGACAGTGTCTTACATTAGAAATATGGTAATGAAAGGGTTAAACAACATAGATAGTGTCTTACATTAGACATATGGTAATGAAAGGGTTAAACAACATAGACAGTGTCTTACATTAGAAATATGGTAATGAAAGGGTTAAACAATATAGACAGTCTCTTACATTAGAAATATGGTAATGAAAGGGTTAAACAATATAGACAGTCTCTTACATTAGAAATATGGTAATGGAAGGATTAAACAACATAGACAGTGTCTTACATTAGAAATATGGTAATGGAAGGGTTAAACAACATAGACAGTGTCTTACATTAGAAATATGGTAGTGAAAGGGTTAAACAACATAGACAGTGTCTTACATTAGAAATATGGTAATGTAAGGGTTAAACAACATAGACAGTGTCTTATATTAGAAATATGGTAATGGAAGGGTTAAACAACATAGACAGTGTCTTACATTAGAAATATTGTAATGAAAGGATTAAACAATATAGACAGTGTCTTACATTAGAAATATGGTAGTGAAAGGGTTAAACAACATAGACAGTGTCTTACATTAGAAATATGGTAATGGAAGGATTAAACAACATAGACAGTGTCTTACATTAGAAATATGGTAATGAAAGGGTTAAACAACATAGACAGTGTCTTACATTAGAAATATTTTAATGAAAGGATTAAACAACATAGACAGTGTCTTACATTAGAAATATGGTAGTGAATGGGTTAAACAACATAGACAGTGTCTTACATTAGAAATATGGTAATGAAAGGGTTAAACAACATAGATAGTGTCTTACATTAGAAATATGGTAGTGGAAGGGTTAAACAACATAGACAGTGTCTTACATTAGAAATATGGTAGTGAAAGGGTTAAACAACATAGACAGTGTCTTACATTAGAAATATGGTAATGTAAGGGTTAAACAACATAGATAGTGTCTTACATTAGAAATATGGTAATGAAAGGGTTAAACAACATAGATAGTGTCTTACATTAGAAATGTGGTAGTGAAAGGGTTAAACAACATAGACAGTGTCTTACATTAGAAATATGGTAATGAAAGGGTTAAACAATATAGACAGTGTCTTACATTAGAAATATGGTAATAGAAGGGTTAAACAACATAGATAGTGTCTTACATTAGAAATATGGTAATGAAAGGGTTAAACAACATAGACAGTGTCTTACATTAGAAATATGGTAATGAAAGGGTTAAACAATATAGACAGTCTCTTACATTAGAAATATGGTAATGGAAGGATTAAACAACATAGACAGTGTCTTACATTAGAAATATGGTAATGAAAGTGTTAAACAACATAGACAGTGTCTTACATTAGAAATATGGTAATGTAAGGGTTAAACAACATAGATAGTGTCTTACATTAGAAATATGGTAATGAAATGGTTAAACAACATAGACAGTGTCTTACATTAGAAATACGGTAATGAAAGGGTTAAACAACATAGACAGTGTCTTACATTAGAAATATGGTAATGAAAGGGTTAAACAATATAGAGAGTGTCTTACATTAGAAATATGGTAATGGAAGGATTAAACAACATAGACAGTGTCTTACATTAGAAATATGGTAATGAAAGGGTTAAACAACATAGACAGTCTCTTACATTAGAAATATGGTAATGAAAGTGTTAAACAACATAGACAGTGTCTTACATTAGAAATGTGGTAGTGAAAGGGTTAAACAACATAGACAGTGTCTTACATTAGAAATATGGTAATGAAAGGGTTAAACAACATAGATACTGTCTTACATTAGAAATATGGTAGTGAAAGGGTTAAACAAGATAGACAGTGTCTTACATTAAAAATATGGTAATGAAATGGTTAAACAACATAGACAGTGTCTTACATTAGAAATATGGTAATGAAAGGGTTAAACAATATACACAGTGTCTTACGTTAGAAATATGGTAATGGAAGGGTTAAACAACATAGACAGTGTCTTACATTAGAAATATGGTAATGAAATGGTTAAACAACATAGACAGTGTCTTACATTAGAAATATGGTAGTGAAAGCGTTAAACAACATAGACAGTGTCTTACATTAGAAATATGGTAATGAAAGGGCTAAACAACATAGATAGTGTCTTACATTAGAAATATGGTAATGAAAGGATTAAACAACATAGGCAGTGTCTTACATTAGAAATATAGTAATGAAAGGGTTAAACAACATAGATAGTGTCTTACATTAGAAATATGGTAATGAAAGGGTTAAACAACATAGACAGTGTCTTACATTAGAAATATGGTAATGAAAGGGTTAAACAATATAGACAGTGTCTTACATTAGAAATATGGTAATGGAAGGGTTAAACAACATAGATAGTGTCTTACATTAGAAATATGGTAATGAAAGGGTTAAACAACATAGACAGTGTCTTACATTAGAAATATGGTAATGAAAGGGTTAAACAATATAGACAGTCTCTTACATTAGAAATATGGTAATGGAAGGATTAAACAACATAGACAGTGTCTTACATTAGAAATATGGTAATGAAAGTGTTAAACAACATAGACAGTGTCTTACATTAGAAATATGGTAATGAAATGGTTAAACAACATAGACAGTGTCTTACATTAGAAATACGGTAATGAAAGGGTTAAACAACATAGACAGTGTCTTACATTAGAAATATGGTAATGAAAGGGTTAAACAATATACACAGTGTCTTACGTTAGAAATATGGTAATGGAAGGGTTAAACAACATAGACAGTGTCTTACATTAGAAATATGGTAATGAAATGGTTAAACAACATAGACAGTGTCTTACATTAGAAATATGGTAGTGAAAGCGTTAAACAACATAGACAGTGTCTTACATTAGAAATATGGTAATGAAAGGGCTAAACAACATAGATAGTGTCTTACATTAGAAATATGGTAATGAAAGGATTAAACAACATAGGCAGTGTCTTACATTAGAAATATGGTAATGAAAGGGTTAAACAACATAGATAGTGTCTTACATTAGAAATATGGTAATGAAAGGGTTAAACAACATAGACAGTGTCTTACATTAGAAATATGGTAATGAAAGGGTTAAACAATATAGACAGTGTCTTACATTAGAAATATGGTAATGGAAGGGTTAAACAACATAGATAGTGTCTTACATTAGAAATATGGTAATGAAAGGGTTAAACAACATAGACAGTGTCTTACATTAGAAATATGGTAATGAAAGGGTTAAACAATATAGACAGTCTCTTACATTAGAAATATGGTAATGGAAGGATTAAACAACATAGACAGTGTCTTACATTAGAAATATGGTAATGAAAGTGTTAAACAACATAGACAGTGTCTTACATTAGAAATATGGTAATGAAATGGTTAAACAACATAGACAGTGTCTTACATTAGAAATACGGTAATGAAAGGGTTAAACAACATAGACAGTGTCTTACATTAGAAATATGGTAATGAAAGGGTTAAACAATATAGAGAGTGTCTTACATTAGAAATATGGTAATGGAAGGATTAAACAACATAGACAGTGTCTTACATTAGAAATATGGTAATGAAAGGGTTAAACAACATAGACAGTCTCTTACATTAGAAATATGGTAATGAAAGTGTTAAACAACATAGACAGTGTCTTACATTAGAAATGTGGTAGTGAAAGGGTTAAACAACATAGACAGTGTCTTACATTAGAAATATGGTAATGAAAGGGTTAAACAACATAGATACTGTCTTACATTAGAAATATGGTAGTGAAAGGGTTAAACAAGATAGACAGTGTCTTACATTAAAAATATGGTAATGAAATGGTTAAACAACATAGACAGTGTCTTACATTAGAAATATGGTAATGAAAGGGTTAAACAATATACACAGTGTCTTACGTTAGAAATATGGTAATGGAAGGGTTAAACAACATAGACAGTGTCTTACATTAGAAATATGGTAATGAAATGGTTAAACAACATAGACAGTGTCTTACATTAGAAATATGGTAGTGAAAGCGTTAAACAACATAGACAGTGTCTTACATTAGAAATATGGTAATGAAAGGGCTAAACAACATAGATAGTGTCTTACATTAGAAATATGGTAATGAAAGGATTAAACAACATAGGCAGTGTCTTACATTAGAAATATGGTAATGAAAGGGTTAAACAACATAGACAGTGTCTTACATTAGAAATATGGTAATGGAAGGGTTAAACAACATAGATAGTATCTTACATTAGAAACATGGTAATGAAATGGTTAAACAACATAGACAGTGTCTTACATTAGAAATATGGTAGTGAAAGGGTTAAACAACATAGACAGTGTCTTACATTAGAAATATGGTAATGAAAGGGTTAAACAACATAGACAGTGTCTTACATTAGAAATATGGTAATGGAAGGATTAAACAACATAGACAGTGTCTTACATTAGAAATATGGTAATGAAAGGGTTAAACAACATAGACAGTGTCTTACATTAGAAATATTGTAATGAAAGGATTAAACAACATAGACAGTGTGTTACATTAGAAATATGGTAATGGAAGGATTAAACAACATAGACAGTGTCTTACATTAGAAATATGGTAGTGAAAGGGTTAAACAACATAGACAGTGTCTTACATTAGAAATATGGTAATGGAAGGGTTAAACAACATAGACAGTGTCTTACATTAGAAATATGGTAATGGAAGGATTAAACAACATAGACAGTGTCTTACATTAGAAATATGGTAGTGAAAGGTTTAACAACATAGACAGTGTCTTACATTAGAAATATGGTAATGAAAGGGTTAAACAATATAGACAGTGTCTTACATTAGAAATATGGTAATGGAAGGGTTAAACAACATAGATAGTGTCTTACATTAGAAATATGGTAATGAAAGGGTTAAACAATATAGACAGTCTCTTACATTAGAAATATGGTAATGGAAGGATTAAACAACATAGACAGTGTCTTACATTAGAAATATGGTAATGGAAGGGTTAAACAACATAGACAGTGTCTTACATTAGAAATATGGTAGTGAAAGGGTTAAACAACATAGACAGTGTCTTACATTAGAAATATGGTAATGTAAGGGTTAAACAACATAGACAGTGTCTTATATTAGAAATATGGTAATGGAAGGGTTAAACAACATAGACAGTGTCTTACATTAGAAATATTGTAATGAAAGGATTAAACAATATAGACAGTGTCTTACATTAGAAATATGGTAGTGAAAGGGTTAAACAACATAGACAGTGTCTTACATTAGAAATATGGTAATGGAAGGATTAAACAACATAGACAGTGTCTTACATTAGAAATATGGTAATGAAAGGGTTAAACAACATAGACAGTGTCTTACATTAGAAATATTTTAATGAAAGGATTAAACAACATAGACAGTGTCTTACATTAGAAATATGGTAGTGAATGGGTTAAACAACATAGACAGTGTCTTACATTAGAAATATGGTAATGAAAGGGTTAAACAACATAGATAGTGTCTTACATTAGAAATATGGTAGTGGAAGGGTTAAACAACATAGACAGTGTCTTACATTAGAAATATGGTAGTGAAAGGGTTAAACAACATAGACAGTGTCTTACATTAGAAATATGGTAATGAAAGGGTTAAACAACATAGATAGTGTCTTACATTAGAAATATGGTAATGAAAGGGTTAAACAACATAGATAGTGTCTTACATTAGAAATATGGTAATGAAAGGGTTAAACAACATAGACAGTGTCTTACATTAGAAATATGGTAATGAAAGGGTTAAACAATATAGACAGTGTCTTACATTAGAAATATGGTAATAGAAGGGTTAAACAACATAGATAGTGTCTTACATTAGAAATATGGTAATGAAAGGGTTAAACAACATAGACAGTGTCTTACATTAGAAATATGGTAATGAAAGGGTTAAACAATATAGACAGTCTCTTACATTAGAAATATGGTAATGGAAGGATTAAACAACATAGACAGTGTCTTACATTAGAAATATGGTAATGAAAGTGTTAAACAACATAGACAGTGTCTTACATTAGAAATATGGTAATGAAATGGTTAAACAACATAGACAGTGTCTTACATTAGAAATACGGTAATGAAAGGGTTAAACAACATAGACAGTGTCTTACATTAGAAATATGGTAATGAAAGGGTTAAACAATATAGAGAGTGTCTTACATTAGAAATATGGTAATGGAAGGATTAAACAACATAGACAGTGTCTTACATTAGAAATATGGTAATGAAAGGGTTAAACAACATAGACAGTCTCTTACATTAGAAATATGGTAATGAAAGTGTTAAACAACATAGACAGTGTCTTACATTAGAAATGTGGTAGTGAAAGGGTTAAACAACATAGACAGTGTCTTACATTAGAAATATGGTAATTAAAGGGTTAAACAACATAGATACTGTCTTACATTAGAAATATGGTAGTGAAAGGGTTAAACAAGATAGACAGTGTCTTACATTAAAAATATGGTAATGAAATGGTTAAACAACATAGACAGTGTCTTACATTAGAAATATGGTAATGAAAGCGTTAAACAATATACACAGTGTCTTACGTTAGAAATATGGTAATGGAAGGGTTAAACAACATAGACAGTGTCTTACATTAGAAATATGGTAATGAAATGGTTAAACAACATAGACAGTGTCTTACATTAGAAATATGGTAGTGAAAGCGTTAAACAACATAGACAGTGTCTTACATTAGAAATATGGTAATGAAAGGGCTAAACAACATAGATAGTGTCTTACATTAGAAATATGGTAATGAAAGGGTTAAACAACATAGATAGTGTCTTACATTAGAAATATGGTAATGAAAGGGTTAAACAACATAGACAGTGTCTTACATTAGAAATATGGTAATGAAAGGGTTAAACAATATAGACAGTGTCTTACATTAGAAATATGGTAATAGAAGGGTTAAACAACATAGATAGTGTCTTACATTAGAAATATGGTAATGAAAGGGTTAAACAACATAGACAGTGTCTTACATTAGAAATATGGTAATGAAAGGGTTAAACAATATAGACAGTCTCTTACATTAGAAATATGGTAATAGAAGGATTAAACAACATAGACAGTGTCTTACATTAGAAATATGGTAATGAAAGTGTTAAACAACATAGACAGTGTCTTACATTAGAAATATGGTAATGAAATGGTTAAACAACATAGACAGTGTCTTACATTAGAAATACGGTAATGAAAGGGTTAAACAACATAGACAGTGTCTTACATTAGAAATATGGTAATGAAAGGGTTAAACAATATAGAGAGTGTCTTACATTAGAAATATGGTAATGGAAGGATTAAACAACATAGACAGTGTCTTACATTAGAAATATGGTAATGAAAGGGTTAAACAACATAGACAGTCTCTTACATTAGAAATATGGTAATGAAAGTGTTAAACAACATAGACAGTGTCTTACATTAGAAATGTGGTAGTGAAAGGGTTAAACAACATAGACAGTGTCTTACATTAGAAATATGGTAATTAAAGGGTTAAACAACATAGATACTGTCTTACATTAGAAATATGGTAGTGAAAGGGTTAAACAAGATAGACAGTGTCTTACATTAAAAATATGGTAATGAAATGGTTAAACAACATAGACAGTGTCTTACATTAGAAATATGGTAATGAAAGGGTTAAACAATATACACAGTGTCTTACGTTAGAAATATGGTAATGGAAGGGTTAAACAACATAGACAGTGTCTTACATTAGAAATATGGTAATGAAATGGTTAAACAACATAGACAGTGTCTTACATTAGAAATATGGTAGTGAAAGCGTTAAACAACATAGACAGTGTCTTACATTAGAAATATGGTAATGAAAGGGCTAAACAACATAGATAGTGTCTTACATTAGAAATATGGTAATGAAAGGGTTAAACAACATAGATAGTGTCTTACATTAGAAATATGGTAATGAAAGGGTTAAACAACATAGACAGTGTCTTACATTAGAAATATGGTAGTGAAAGCGTTAAACAACATAGACAGTGTCTTACATTAGAAATATGGTAATGAAAGGGCTAAACAACATAGATAGTGTCTTACATTAGAAATATGGTAATGAAAGGGTTAAACAACATAGATAGTGTCTTACATTAGAAATATGGTAATGAAAGGGTTAAACAACATAGATAGTGTCTTACATTAGAAATATGGTAATGAAAGGGTTAAACAACATAGACAGTGTCTTACATTAGAAATATGGTAATGAAAGGGTTAAACAATATAGACAGTGTCTTACATTAGAAATATGGTAATGGAAGGGTTAAACAACATAGATAGTGTCTTACATTAGAAATATGGTAATGAAAGGGTTAAACAACATAGACAGTGTCTTACATTAGAAATATGGTAATGAAAGGGTTAAACAATATAGACAGTCTCTTACATTAGAAATATGGTAATGGAAGGATTAAACAACATAGACAGTGTCTTACATTAGAAATATGGTAATGAAAGTGTTAAACAACATAGACAGTGTCTTACATTAGAAATATGGTAATGAAATGGTTAAACAACATAGACAGTGTCTTACATTAGAAATACGGTAATGAAAGGGTTAAACAACATAGACAGTGTCTTACATTAGAAATATGGTAATGAAAGGGTTAAACAATATACACAGTGTCTTACGTTAGAAATATGGTAATGGAAGGGTTAAACAACATAGACAGTGTCTTACATTAGAAATATGGTAATGAAATGGTTAAACAACATAGACAGTGTCTTACATTAGAAATATGGTAGTGAAAGCGTTAAACAACATAGACAGTGTCTTACATTAGAAATATGGTAATGAAAGGGCTAAACAACATAGATAGTGTCTTACATTAGAAATATGGTAATGAAAGGATTAAACAACATAGACAGTGTCTTACATTAGAAATGTGGTAGTGAAAGGGTTAAACAACATAGACAGTGTCTTACATTAGAAATATGGTAATGAAAGGGTTAAACAACATAGATACTGTCTTACATTAGAAATATGGTAATGAAAGGGTTAAACAACATAGATAGTGTCTTACATTAGAAATATGGTAATGAAAGGGTTAAACAACATAGACAGTGTCTTACATTAGAAATATGGTAATGAAAGGGTTAAACAATATAGACAGTGTCTTACATTAGAAATATGGTAATGGAAGGGTTACACAACATAGACAGTGTCTTACATTAGAAATATGGTAATGAAATGGTTAAACAACATAGACAGTGTCTTACATTAGAAATATGGTAATGGAAGGGTTACACAACATAGACAGTGTCTTACATTAGAAATATGGTAATGAAAGGGTTAAACAACATAGATAGTGTCTTACATTAGAAATATGGTAATGAAAGGGTTAAACAACATAGACAGTGTCTTACATTAGAAATATGGTAATGAAAGGGTTAAACAATATAGACAGTGTCTTACATTAGAAATATGGTAATGGAAGGGTTAAACAACATAGATACTGTCTTACATTAGAAATATGGTAGTGAAAGGGTTAAACAAGATAGACAGTGTCTTACATTAAAAATATGGTAATGAAATGGTTAAACAACATAGACAGTGTCTTACATTAGAAATATGGTAATGAAAGGGTTAAACAATATACACAGTGTCTTACGTTAGAAATATGGTAATGGAAGGGTTAAACAACATAGACAGTGTCTTACATTAGAAATATGGTAATGAAATGGTTAAACAACATAGACAGTGTCTTACATTAGAAATATGGTAATGAAAGCGTTAAACAACATAGACAGTGTCTTACATTAGAAATATGGTAATGGAAGGATTAAACAACATAGACAGTGTCTTACATTAGAAATATTGTAATGAAAGGATTAAACAACATAGACAGTGTGTTACATTAGAAATATGGTAATGGAAGGATTAAACAACATAGACAGTGTCTTACATTAGAAATATGGTAGTGAAAGGGTTAAACAACATAGACAGTGTCTTACATTAGAAATATGGTAATGGAAGGGTTAAACAACATAGACAGTGTCTTACATTAGAAATATGGTAATGGAAGGATTAAACAACATAGACAGTGTCTTACATTAGAAATATGGTAGTGAAAGGGTTAAACAACATAGACAGTGTCTTACATTAGAAATATGGTAATGAAAGGGTTAAACAATATAGACAGTGTCTTACGTTAGAAATATGGTAATGAAAGAGTTAAACAACATAGATAGTGTCTTACATTAGAAATATGGTAATGAAAGGGTTAAACAATATAGACAGTGTCTTACATTAAAAATATGCTAGTGAAAGGGTTAAACAACATAGACAGTGTCTTACATTAGAAATATGGTAATAAAAGGGTTAAACAACATAGATAGTGTCTTACATTAGAAATATGGTAATGGAAGGGTTAAACAACATAGACAGTGTCTTACATTAGTAATATGGTAATGAAAGGGTTAAACAACATAGACAGTGTCTTACATTAGAAATATGGTAATGAAAGGGTTAAACAACATAGACAGTGTCTTACATTAGAAATATGGTAATGAAAGGGTTAAACAACATAGACAGTGTCTTACATTAGAAATATGGTAATGAAAGGGTTAAACAACATAGACAGTGTCTTACATTAGAAATATGGTAATGGAAGGGTTAAACAACATAGACAGTGTCTTACATTAGAAATATTGTCATGAAAGGATTAAACAACATAGACAGTGTCTTACATTAGAAATATGGTAGTGAAAGGGTTAAACAACATAGACAGTGTCTTACATTAGAAATATGGTAATGGAAGGGTTAAACAACATAGACAGTGTCTTACATTAGAAATATGGTAATGGAAGGGTTAAACAACATAGACAGTGTCTTACATTAGAAATATGGTAATGAAAGGGTTAAACAACATAGACAGTGTCTTACATTAGAAATATGGTAATGAAAGGGTTAAACATCATAGACAGTGTCTTACATTAGAAATATGGTAATGAAAGGATTAAACAACATAGACAGTGTCTTACATTAGAAATATGGTAGTGAATGGGTTAAACAACATAGACAGTGTCTTACATTAGAAATATGGTAATGAAAGGGTTAAACAACATAGATAGTGTCTTACATTAGAAATATGGTAGTGGAAGGGTTAAACAACATAGACAGTGTCTTACATTAGAAATATGGTAGTGAAAGGGTTAAACAACATAGACAGTGTCTTACATTAGAAATATGGTAATGAAAGGGTTAAACAACATAGATAGTGTCTTACATTAGAAATATGGTAATGAAAGGGTTAAACAACATAGATAGTGTCTTACATTAGAAATATGGTAATGAAAGGGTTAAACAACATAGACAGTGTCTTACATTAGAAATATGGTAATGAAAGGGTTAAACAATATAGACAGTGTCTTACATTAGAAATATGGTAATGGAAGGGTTAAACAACATAGATAGTGTCTTACATTAGAAATATGGTAATGAAAGGGTTAAACAACATAGACAGTGTCTTACATTAGAAATATGGTAATGAAAGGGTTAAACAATATAGACAGTCTCTTACATTAGAAATATGGTAATGGAAGGATTAAACAACATAGACAGTGTCTTACATTAGAAATATGGTAATGAAAGGGTTAAACAATATAGACAGTGTCTTACATTAGAAATATGGTAATGGAAGGATTAAACAACATAGACAGTGTCTTACATTAGAAATATGGTAATGAAAGGGTTAAACAACATAGACAGTCTCTTACATTAGAAATATGGTAATGAAAGTGTTAAACAACATAGACAGTGTCTTACATTAGAAATGTGGTAGTGAAAGGGTTAAACAACATAGACAGTGTCTTACATTAGAAATATGGTAATGAAAGGGTTAAACAACATAGATACTGTCTTACATTAGAAATATGGTAGTGAAAGGGTTAAACAAGATAGACAGTGTCTTACATTAAAAATATGGTAATGAAATGGTTAAACAACATAGACAGTGTCTTACATTAGAAATATGGTAATGAAAGGGTTAAACAATATACACAGTGTCTTACGTTAGAAATATGGTAATGGAAGGGTTAAACAACATAGACAGTGTCTTACATTAGAAATATGGTAATGAAATGGTTAAACAACATAGACAGTGTCTTACATTAGAAATATGGTAGTGAAAGCGTTAAACAACATAGACAGTGTCTTACATTAGAAATATGGTAATGAAAGGGCTAAACAACATAGATAGTGTCTTACATTAGAAATATGGTAATGAAAGGATTAAACAACATAGGCAGTGTCTTACATTAGAAATATGGTAATGAAAGGGTTAAACAACATAGACAGTGTCTTACATTAGAAATATGGTAATGGAAGGGTTAAACAACATAGATAGTATCTTACATTAGAAACATGGTAATGAAATGGTTAAACAACATAGACAGTGTCTTACATTAGAAATATGGTAGTGAAAGGGTTAAACAACATAGACAGTGTCTTACATTAGAAATATGGTAATGAAAGGGTTAAACAACATAGACAGTGTCTTACATTAGAAATATGGTAATGGAAGGATTAAACAACATAGACAGTGTCTTACATTAGAAATATGGTAATGAAAGGGTTAAACAACATAGACAGTGTCTTACATTAGAAATATTGTAATGAAAGGATTAAACAACATAGACAGTGTGTTACATTAGAAATATGGTAATGGAAGGATTAAACAACATAGACAGTGTCTTACATTAGAAATATGGTAGTGAAAGGGTTAAACAACATAGACAGTGTCTTACATTAGAAATATGGTAATGGAAGGGTTAAACAACATAGACAGTGTCTTACATTAGAAATATGGTAATGGAAGGATTAAACAACATAGACAGTGTCTTACATTAGAAATATGGTAGTGAAAGGGTTAAACAACATAGACAGTGTCTTACATTAGAAATATGGTAATGAAAGGGTTAAACAATATAGACAGTGTCTTACGTTAGAAATATGGTAATGAAAGAGTTAAACAACATAGATAGTGTCTTACATTAGAAATATGGTAATGAAAGGGTTAAACAATATAGACAGTGTCTTACATTAAAAATATGCTAGTGAAAGGGTTAAACAACATAGACAGTGTCTTACATTAGAAATATGGTAATAAAAGGGTTAAACAACATAGATAGTGTCTTACATTAGAAATATGGTAATGGAAGGGTTAAACAACATAGACAGTGTCTTACATTAGTAATATGGTAATGAAAGGGTTAAACAACATAGACAGTGTCTTACATTAGAAATATGGTAATGAAAGGGTTAAACAACATAGACAGTGTCTTACATTAGAAATATTGTAATGAAAGGATTAAACAACATAGACAGTGTGTTACATTAGAAATATGGTAATGGAAGGATTAAACAACATAGACAGTGTCTTACATTAGAAATATGGTAGTGAAAGGGTTAAACAACATAGACAGTGTCTTACATTAGAAATATGGTAATGGAAGGGTTAAACAACATAGACAGTGTCTTACATTAGAAATATGGTAATGGAAGGATTAAACAACATAGACAGTGTCTTACATTAGAAATATGGTAGTGAAAGGGTTAAACAACATAGACAGTGTCTTACATTAGAAATATGGTAATGAAAGGGTTAAACAATATAGACAGTGTCTTACGTTAGAAATATGGTAATGAAAGAGTTAAACAACATAGATAGTGTCTTACATTAGAAATATGGTAATGAAAGGGTTAAACAATATAGACAGTGTCTTACATTAAAAATATGCTAGTGAAAGGGTTAAACAACATAGACAGTGTCTTACATTAGAAATATGGTAATAAAAGGGTTAAACAACATAGATAGTGTCTTACATTAGAAATATGGTAATGGAAGGGTTAAACAACATAGACAGTGTCTTACATTAGTAATATGGTAATGAAAGGGTTAAACAACATAGACAGTGTCTTACATTAGAAATATGGTAATGAAAGGGTTAAACAACATAGACAGTGTCTTACATTAGAAATATGGTAATGAAAGGGTTAAACAACATAGACAGTGTCTTACATTAGAAATATGGTAATGGAAGGGTTAAACAACATAGACAGTGTCTTACATTAGAAATATTGTCATGAAAGGATTAAACAACATAGACAGTGTCTTACATTAGAAATATGGTAGTGAAAGGGTTAAACAACATAGACAGTGTCTTACATTAGAAATATGGTAATGGAAGGGTTAAACAACATAGACAGTGTCTTACATTAGAAATATGGTAATGGAAGGGTTAAACAACATAGACAGTGTCTTACATTAGAAATATGGTAATGAAAGGGTTAAACAACATAGACAGTGTCTTACATTAGAAATATGGTAATGAAAGGGTTAAACATCATAGACAGTGTCTTACATTAGAAATATGGTAATGAAAGGATTAAACAACATAGACAGTGTCTTACATTAGAAATATGGTAGTGAATGGGTTAAACAACATAGACAGTGTCTTACATTAGAAATATGGTAATGAAAGGGTTAAACAACATAGATAGTGTCTTACATTAGAAATATGGTAGTGGAAGGGTTAAACAACATAGACAGTGTCTTACATTAGAAATATGGTAGTGAAAGGGTTAAACAACATAGACAGTGTCTTACATTAGAAATATGGTAATGAAAGGGTTAAACAACATAGATAGTGTCTTACATTAGAAATATGGTAATGAAAGGGTTAAACAACATAGATAGTGTCTTACATTAGAAATATGGTAATGAAAGGGTTAAACAACATAGACAGTGTCTTACATTAGAAATATGGTAATGAAAGGGTTAAACAATATAGACAGTGTCTTACATTAGAAATATGGTAATGGAAGGGTTAAACAACATAGATAGTGTCTTACATTAGAAATATGGTAATGAAAGGGTTAAACAACATAGACAGTGTCTTACATTAGAAATATGGTAATGAAAGGGTTAAACAATATAGACAGTCTCTTACATTAGAAATATGGTAATGGAAGGATTAAACAACATAGACAGTGTCTTACATTAGAAATATGGTAATGAAAGGGTTAAACAATATAGACAGTGTCTTACATTAGAAATATGGTAATGGAAGGATTAAACAACATAGACAGTGTCTTACATTAGAAATATGGTAATGAAAGGGTTAAACAACATAGACAGTCTCTTACATTAGAAATATGGTAATGAAAGTGTTAAACAACATAGACAGTGTCTTACATTAGAAATGTGGTAGTGAAAGGGTTAAACAACATAGACAGTGTCTTACATTAGAAATATGGTAATGAAAGGGTTAAACAACATAGATACTGTCTTACATTAGAAATATGGTAGTGAAAGGGTTAAACAAGATAGACAGTGTCTTACATTAAAAATATGGTAATGAAATGGTTAAACAACATAGACAGTGTCTTACATTAGAAATATGGTAATGAAAGGGTTAAACAATATACACAGTGTCTTACGTTAGAAATATGGTAATGGAAGGGTTAAACAACATAGACAGTGTCTTACATTAGAAATATGGTAATGAAATGGTTAAACAACATAGACAGTGTCTTACATTAGAAATATGGTAGTGAAAGCGTTAAACAACATAGACAGTGTCTTACATTAGAAATATGGTAATAAAAGGGCTAAACAACATAGATAGTGTCTTACATTAGAAATATGGTAATGAAAGGATTAAACAACATAGGCAGTGTCTTACATTAGAAATATGGTAATGAAAGGGTTAAACAACATAGACAGTGTCTTACATTAGAAATATGGTAATGGAAGGGTTAAACAACATAGATAGTATCTTACATTAGAAACATGGTAATGAAATGGTTAAACAACATAGACAGTGTCTTACATTAGAAATATGGTAGTGAAAGGGTTAAACAACATAGACAGTGTCTTACATTAGAAATATGGTAATGAAAGGGTTAAACAACATAGACAGTGTCTTACATTAGAAATATGGTAATGGAAGGATTAAACAACATAGACAGTGTCTTACATTAGAAATATGGTAATGAAAGGGTTAAACAACATAGACAGTGTCTTACATTAGAAATATTGTAATGAAAGGATTAAACAACATAGACAGTGTGTTACATTAGAAATATGGTAATGGAAGGATTAAACAACATAGACAGTGTCTTACATTAGAAATATGGTAGTGAAAGGGTTAAACAACATAGACAGTGTCTTACATTAGAAATATGGTAATGGAAGGGTTAAACAACATAGACAGTGTCTTACATTAGAAATATGGTAATGGAAGGATTAAACAACATAGACAGTGTCTTACATTAGAAATATGGTAATGAAAGGGTTAAACAACATAGACAGTGTCTTACATTAGAAATATTGTAATGAAAGGATTAAACAACATAGACAGTGTGTTACATTAGAAATATGGTAATGGAAGGATTAAACAACATAGACAGTGTCTTACATTAGAAATATGGTAGTGAAAGGGTTAAACAACATAGACAGTGTCTTACATTAGAAATATGGTAATGGAAGGGTTAAACAACATAGACAGTGTCTTACATTAGAAATATGGTAATGGAAGGATTAAACAACATAGACAGTGTCTTACATTAGAAATATGGTAGTGAAAGGGTTAAACAACATAGACAGTGTCTTACATTAGAAATATGGTAATGAAAGGGTTAAACAATATAGACAGTGTCTTACGTTAGAAATATGGTAATGAAAGAGTTAAACAACATAGATAGTGTCTTACATTAGAAATATGGTAATGAAAGGGTTAAACAATATAGACAGTGTCTTACATTAAAAATATGCTAGTGAAAGGGTTAAACAACATAGACAGTGTCTTACATTAGAAATATGGTAATGGAAGGGTTAAACAACATAGATAGTATCTTACATTAGAAACATGGTAATGAAATGGTTAAACAACATAGACAGTGTCTTACATTAGAAATATGGTAGTGAAAGGGTTAAACAACATAGACAGTGTCTTACATTAGAAATATGGTAATGAAAGGGTTAAACAACATAGACAGTGTCTTACATTAGAAATATGGTAATGGAAGGATTAAACAACATAGACAGTGTCTTACATTAGAAATATGGTAATGAAAGGGTTAAACAACATAGACAGTGTCTTACATTAGAAATATTGTAATGAAAGGATTAAACAACATAGACAGTGTGTTACATTAGAAATATGGTAATGGAAGGATTAAACAACATAGACAGTGTCTTACATTAGAAATATGGTAGTGAAAGGGTTAAACAACATAGACAGTGTCTTACATTAGAAATATGGTAATGGAAGGGTTAAACAACATAGACAGTGTCTTACATTAGAAATATGGTAATGGAAGGATTAAACAACATAGACAGTGTCTTACATTAGAAATATGGTAGTGAAAGGGTTAAACAACATAGACAGTGTCTTACATTAGAAATATGGTAATGAAAGGGTTAAACAATATAGACAGTGTCTTACGTTAGAAATATGGTAATGAAAGAGTTAAACAACATAGATAGTGTCTTACATTAGAAATATGGTAATGAAAGGGTTAAACAATATAGACAGTGTCTTACATTAAAAATATGCTAGTGAAAGGGTTAAACAACATAGACAGTGTCTTACATTAGAAATATGGTAATAAAAGGGTTAAACAACATAGATAGTGTCTTACATTAGAAATATGGTAATGGAAGGGTTAAACAACATAGACAGTGTCTTACATTAGTAATATGGTAATGAAAGGGTTAAACAACATAGACAGTGTCTTACATTAGAAATATGGTAATGAAAGGGTTAAACAACATAGACAGTGTCTTACATTAGAAATATTGTAATGAAAGGATTAAACAACATAGACAGTGTGTTACATTAGAAATATGGTAATGGAAGGATTAAACAACATAGACAGTGTCTTACATTAGAAATATGGTAGTGAAAGGGTTAAACAACATAGACAGTGTCTTACATTAGAAATATGGTAATGGAAGGGTTAAACAACATAGACAGTGTCTTACATTAGAAATATGGTAATGGAAGGATTAAACAACATAGACAGTGTCTTACATTAGAAATATGGTAGTGAAAGGGTTAAACAACATAGACAGTGTCTTACATTAGAAATATGGTAATGAAAGGGTTAAACAATATAGACAGTGTCTTACGTTAGAAATATGGTAATGAAAGAGTTAAACAACATAGATAGTGTCTTACATTAGAAATATGGTAATGAAAGGGTTAAACAATATAGACAGTGTCTTACATTAAAAATATGCTAGTGAAAGGGTTAAACAACATAGACAGTGTCTTACATTAGAAATATGGTAATAAAAGGGTTAAACAACATAGATAGTGTCTTACATTAGAAATATGGTAATGGAAGGGTTAAACAACATAGACAGTGTCTTACATTAGTAATATGGTAATGAAAGGGTTAAACAACATAGACAGTGTCTTACATTAGAAATATGGTAATGAAAGGGTTAAACAACATAGACAGTGTCTTACATTAGAAATATGGTAATGAAAGGGTTAAACAACATAGACAGTGTCTTACATTAGAAATATGGTAATGGAAGGGTTAAACAACATAGACAGTGTCTTACATTAGAAATATTGTCATGAAAGGATTAAACAACATAGACAGTGTCTTACATTAGAAATATGGTAGTGAAAGGGTTAAACAACATAGACAGTGTCTTACATTAGAAATATGGTAATGGAAGGGTTAAACAACATAGACAGTGTCTTACATTAGAAATATGGTAATGGAAGGGTTAAACAACATAGACAGTGTCTTACATTAGAAATATGGTAATGAAAGGGTTAAACAACATAGACAGTGTCTTACATTAGAAATATGGTAATGAAAGGGTTAAACATCATAGACAGTGTCTTACATTAGAAATATGGTAATGAAAGGATTAAACAACATAGACAGTGTCTTACATTAGAAATATGGTAGTGAATGGGTTAAACAACATAGACAGTGTCTTACATTAGAAATATGGTAATGAAAGGGTTAAACAACATAGATAGTGTCTTACATTAGAAATATGGTAGTGGAAGGGTTAAACAACATAGACAGTGTCTTACATTAGAAATATGGTAGTGAAAGGGTTAAACAACATAGACAGTGTCTTACATTAGAAATATGGTAATGAAAGGGTTAAACAACATAGATAGTGTCTTACATTAGAAATATGGTAATGAAAGGGTTAAACAACATAGATAGTGTCTTACATTAGAAATATGGTAATGAAAGGGTTAAACAACATAGACAGTGTCTTACATTAGAAATATGGTAATGAAAGGGTTAAACAATATAGACAGTGTCTTACATTAGAAATATGGTAATGGAAGGGTTAAACAACATAGATAGTGTCTTACATTAGAAATATGGTAATGAAAGGGTTAAACAACATAGACAGTGTCTTACATTAGAAATATGGTAATGAAAGGGTTAAACAATATAGACAGTCTCTTACATTAGAAATATGGTAATGGAAGGATTAAACAACATAGACAGTGTCTTACATTAGAAATATGGTAATGAAAGGGTTAAACAATATAGACAGTGTCTTACATTAGAAATATGGTAATGGAAGGATTAAACAACATAGACAGTGTCTTACATTAGAAATATGGTAATGAAAGGGTTAAACAACATAGACAGTCTCTTACATTAGAAATATGGTAATGAAAGTGTTAAACAACATAGACAGTGTCTTACATTAGAAATGTGGTAGTGAAAGGGTTAAACAACATAGACAGTGTCTTACATTAGAAATATGGTAATGAAAGGGTTAAACAACATAGATACTGTCTTACATTAGAAATATGGTAGTGAAAGGGTTAAACAAGATAGACAGTGTCTTACATTAAAAATATGGTAATGAAATGGTTAAACAACATAGACAGTGTCTTACATTAGAAATATGGTAATGAAAGGGTTAAACAATATACACAGTGTCTTACGTTAGAAATATGGTAATGGAAGGGTTAAACAACATAGACAGTGTCTTACATTAGAAATATGGTAATGAAATGGTTAAACAACATAGACAGTGTCTTACATTAGAAATATGGTAGTGAAAGCGTTAAACAACATAGACAGTGTCTTACATTAGAAATATGGTAATAAAAGGGCTAAACAACATAGATAGTGTCTTACATTAGAAATATGGTAATGAAAGGATTAAACAACATAGGCAGTGTCTTACATTAGAAATATGGTAATGAAAGGGTTAAACAACATAGACAGTGTCTTACATTAGAAATATGGTAATGGAAGGGTTAAACAACATAGATAGTATCTTACATTAGAAACATGGTAATGAAATGGTTAAACAACATAGACAGTGTCTTACATTAGAAATATGGTAGTGAAAGGGTTAAACAACATAGACAGTGTCTTACATTAGAAATATGGTAATGAAAGGGTTAAACAACATAGACAGTGTCTTACATTAGAAATATGGTAATGGAAGGATTAAACAACATAGACAGTGTCTTACATTAGAAATATGGTAATGAAAGGGTTAAACAACATAGACAGTGTCTTACATTAGAAATATTGTAATGAAAGGATTAAACAACATAGACAGTGTGTTACATTAGAAATATGGTAATGGAAGGATTAAACAACATAGACAGTGTCTTACATTAGAAATATGGTAGTGAAAGGGTTAAACAACATAGACAGTGTCTTACATTAGAAATATGGTAATGGAAGGGTTAAACAACATAGACAGTGTCTTACATTAGAAATATGGTAATGGAAGGATTAAACAACATAGACAGTGTCTTACATTAGAAATATGGTAGTGAAAGGGTTAAACAACATAGACAGTGTCTTACATTAGAAATATGGTAATGAAAGGGTTAAACAATATAGACAGTGTCTTACGTTAGAAATATGGTAATGAAAGAGTTAAACAACATAGATAGTGTCTTACATTAGAAATATGGTAATGAAAGGGTTAAACAATATAGACAGTGTCTTACATTAAAAATATGCTAGTGAAAGGGTTAAACAACATAGACAGTGTCTTACATTAGAAATATGGTAATAAAAGGGTTAAACAACATAGATAGTGTCTTACATTAGAAATATGGTAATGGAAGGGTTAAACAACATAGACAGTGTCTTACATTAGTAATATGGTAATGAAAGGGTTAAACAACATAGACAGTGTCTTACATTAGAAATATGGTAATGAAAGGGTTAAACAACATAGACAGTGTCTTACATTAGAAATATGGTAATGAAAGGGTTAAACAACATAGACAGTGTCTTACATTAGAAATATGGTAATGGAAGGGTTAAACAACATAGATAGTATCTTACATTAGAAACATGGTAATGAAATGGTTAAACAACATAGACAGTGTCTTACATTAGAAATATGGTAATGAAAGGGTTAAACAACATAGACAGTGTCTTACATTAGAAATATGGTAATGGAAGGGTTAAACAACATAGACAGTGTCTTACATTAGAAATATGGTAATGGAAGGATTAAACAACATAGACAGTGTCTTACATTAGAAATATGGTAGTGAAAGGGTTAAACAACATAGACAGTGTCTTACATTAGAAATATGGTAATGAAAGGGTTAAACAACATAGACAGTGTCTTACATTAGAAATATGGTAATGGAAGGGTTAAACAACATAGACAGTGTCTTACATTAGAAATATGGTAATGGAAGGGTTAAACAACATAGACAGTGTCTTACATTAGAAATATGGTAATGAAAGGGTTAAACAACATAGACAGTGTCTTACATTAGAAATATGGTAATGAAAGGGTTAAACAACATAGACAGTGTCTTACATTAGAAACATGGTAATGGAAGGGTTAAACAACATAGACAGTGTCTTACATTAGAAATATGGTAATGGAAGGGTTAAACAACATAGACAGTGTCTTACATTAGAAATATGGTAATGAAAGGGTTAAACAACATAGACAGTGTCTTACATTAGAAATATGGTAATGAAAGGGTTAAACAACATAGACAGTGTCTTACATTAGAAATAGTGTAATGGAAGGGTTAAACAACATAGACAGTGTCTTACATTAGAAATATGGTAATGGAAGGGTTAAACAACATAGATAGTGTCTTACATTAGAAATATGGTAATGAAAGGGTTAAACAACATAGACAGTGTCTTACATTAGAAATATGGTAATGGAAGGATTAAACAACATAGACAGTGTCTTACATTAGAAATATGGTGATGGAAGGGTTAAACAACATAGACAGTGTCTTATATTAGAAATATGGTAATGGAAGGGTTAAACAACATAGACAGTGTCTTACATTAGAAATATTGTAATGAAAGGATTAAACAATATAGACAGTGTCTTACATTAGAAATATGGTAGTGAAAGGGTTAAACAACATAGACAGTGTCTTACATTAGAAATATGGTAATGAAAGGGTTAAACAACATAGACAGTGTCTTACATTAGAAATATGGTAATGGAAGGATTAAACAACATAGACAGTGTCTTACATTAGAAATATGGTAATGAAAGGGTTAAACAACATAGACAGTGTCTTACATTAGAAATATTGTAATGAAAGCATTAAACAACATAGACAGTGTCTTACATTAGAAATATGGTAGTGAAAGGGTTAAACAACATAGACAGTGTCTTACATTAGAAATATGGTAATGAAAGGGTTAAACAACATAGACAGTGTCTTACATTAGAAATATGGTAATGGAAGGATTAAACAACATAGACAGTGTCTTACATTAGAAATATGGTAATGAAAGGGTTAAACAACATAGACAGTGTCTTACATTAGAAATATTGTAATGAAAGCATTAAACAACATAGACAGTGTCTTACATTAGAAATATGGTAGTGAATGGGTTAAACAACATAGACAGTGTCTTACATTAGAAATATGGTAATGAAAGTGTTAAACAACATAGATAGTGTCTTACATTAGAAATATGGTAATGAAAGGGTTAAACAACATAGACAGTGTCTTACATTAGAAATATGGTAATGGAAGGATTAAACAACATAGACAGTGTCTTACATTAGAAATATGGTAATGAAAGGGTTAAACAACATAGACAGTCTCTTACATTAGAAATATGGTAATGAAAGTGTTAAACAACATAGACAGTGTCTTACATTAGAAATGTGGTAGTGAAAGGGTTAAACAACATAGACAGTGTCTTACATTAGAAATATGGTAATGAAAGGGTTAAACAACATAGATACTGTCTTACATTAGAAATATGGTAGTGAAAGGGTTAAACAAGATAGACAGTGTCTTACATTAAAAATATGGTAATGAAATGGTTAAACAACATAGACAGTGTCTTACATTAGAAATATGGTAATGAAAGGGTTAAACAATATACACAGTGTCTTACGTTAGAAATATGGTAATGGAAGGGTTAAACAACATAGACAGTGTTTTACATTAGAAATATGGTAATGAAATGGTTAAACAACATAGACAGTGTCTTACATTAGAAATATGGTAGTGAAAGCGTTAAACAACATAGACAGTGTCTTACATTAGAAATATGGTAATGAAAGGGCTAAACAACATAGATAGTGTCTTACATTAGAAATATGGTAATGAAAGGATTAAACAACATAGGCAGTGTCTTACATTAGAAATATGGTAATGAAAGGGTTAAACAACATAGACAGTGTCTTACATTAGAAATATAGTAATGGAAGGGTTAAACAACATAGATAGTATCTTACATTAGAAACATGGTAATGAAATGGTTAAACAACATAGACAGTGTCTTACATTAGAAATATGGTAGTGAAAGGGTTAAACAACATAGACAGTGTCTTACATTAGAAATATGGTAATGAAAGGGTTAAACAACATAGACAGTGTCTTACATTAGAAATATGGTAATGGAAGGATTAAACAACATAGACAGTGTCTTACATTAGAAATATGGTAATGAAAGGGTTAAACAACATAGACAGTGTCTTACATTAGAAATATTGTAATGAAAGGATTAAACAACATAGACAGTGTGTTACATTAGAAATATGGTAATGGAAGGATTAAACAACATAGACAGTGTCTTACATTAGAAATATGGTAGTGAAAGGGTTAAACAACATAGACAGTGTCTTACATTAGAAATATGGTAATGGAAGGGTTAAACAACATAGACAGTGTCTTACATTAGAAATATGGTAATGGAAGGATTAAACAACATAGACAGTGTCTTACATTAGAAATATGGTAGTGAAAGGGTTAAACAACATAGACAGTGTCTTACATTAGAAATATGGTAATGAAAGGTTTAAACAATATAGACAGTGTCTTACGTTAGAAATATGGTAATGAAAGAGTTAAACAACATAGATAGTGTCTTACATTAGGAATATGGTAATGAAAGGGTTAAACAATATAGACAGTGTCTTACATTAAAAATATGCTAGTGAAAGGGTTAAACAACATAGACAGTGTCTTACATTAGAAATATGGTAATAAAAGGGTTAAACAACATAGATAGTGTCTTACATTAGAAATATGGTAATGGAAGGGTTAAACAACATAGACAGTGTCTTACATTAGTAATATGGTAATGAAAGGGTTAAACAACATAGACAGTGTCTTACATTAGAAATATGGTAATGAAAGGGTTAAACAACATAGACAGTGTCTTACATTAGAAATATGGTAATGAAAGGGTTAAACAACATAGACAGTGTCTTACATTAGAAATATGGTAATGGAAGGGTTAAACAACATAGATAGTATCTTACATTAGAAACATGGTAATGAAATGGTTAAACAACATAGACAGTGTCTTACATTAGAAATATGGTAATGAAAGGGTTAAACAACATAGACAGTGTCTTACATTAGAAATATGGTAATGGAAGGGTTAAACAACATAGACAGTGTCTTACATTAGAAATATGGTAATGGAAGGATTAAACAACATAGACAGTGTCTTACATTAGAAATATGGTAGTGAAAGGGTTAAACAACATAGACAGTGTCTTACATTAGAAATATGGTAATGAAAGGGTTAAACAACATAGACAGTGTCTTACATTAGAAATATGGTAATGGAAGGGTTAAACAACATAGACAGTGTCTTACATTAGAAATATGGTAATGGAAGTGTTAAACAACATAGACAGTGTCTTACATTAGAAATATGGTAATGAAAGGGTTAAACAACATAGACAGTGTCTTACATTAGAAATATGGTAATGAAAGGGTTAAACAACATAGACAGTGTCTTACATTAGAAACATGGTAATGGAAGGGTTAAACAACATAGACAGTGTCTTACATTAGAAATATGGTAATGGAAGGGTTAAACAACATAGACAATGTCTTACATTAGAAATATGGTAATGAAAGGGTTAAACAACATAGACAGTGTCTTACATTAGAAATATGGTAATGAAAGGGTTAAACAACATAGACAGTGTCTTACATTAGAAATAGTGTAATGGAAGGGTTAAACAACATAGACAGTGTCTTACATTAGAAATATGGTAATGGAAGGGTTAAACAACATAGACAGTGTCTTACATTAGAAATATGGTAGTGAAAGGGTTAAACAACATAGACAGTGTCTTACATTAGAAATATGGTAATGGAAGGGTTAAACAACATAGACAGTGTCTTATATTAGAAATATGGTAATGGAAGGGTTAAACAACATAGACAGTGTCTTACATTAGAAATATTGTAATGAAAGTATTAAACAATATAGACAGTGTCTTACATTAGAAATATGGTAGTGAAAGGGTTAAACAACATAGACAGTGTCTTACATTAGAAATATGGTAATGAAAGGGTTAAACAACATAGACAGTGTCTTACATTAGAAATATGGTAATGGAATGATTAAACAACATAGACAGTGTCTTACATTAGAAATATGGTAATGAAAGGGTTAAACAACATAGACAGTGTCTTACATTAGAAATATTGTAATGAAAGCATTAAACAACATAGACAGTGTCTTACATTAGAAATATGGTAGTGAATGGGTTAAACAACATAGACAGTGTCTTACATTAGAAATATGGTAATGAAAGTGTTAAACAACATAGATAGTGTCTTACATTAGAAATATGGTAATGAAAGGGTTAAACAACATAGACAGTGTCTTACATTAGAAATATGGTAATGAAAGGGTTAAACAATATAGACAGTGTCTTACATTAGAAATATGGTAATGGAAGGATTAAACAACATAGACAGTGTCTTACATTAGAAATATGGTAATGAAAGGGTTAAACAACATAGACAGTCTCTTACATTAGAAATATGGTAGTGGAAGGGTTAAACAACATAGACAGTGTCTTACATTAGAAATATGGTAATGGAAGGATTAAACAACATAGACAGTGTCTTACATTAGAAATATGGTAATGAAAGGGTTAAACAACATAGACAGTCTCTTACATTAGAAATATGGTAGTGGAAGGGTTAAACAACATAGACAGTGTCTTACATTAGAAATATGGTAGTGAAAGGGTTAAACAACATAGACAGTGTCTTTCATTAGAAATATGGTAATGAAAGGGTTAAACAACATAGATAGTGTCTTACATTAGAAATATGGTAATGGAAGGGTTAAACAACATAGACAGTGTCTTACATTAGAAATATGGTAATGGAAGGATTAAACAACATAGACAGTGTCTTACATTAGAAATATGGTAATGAAAGGGTTAAACAATATAGACAGTGTCTTACATTAAAAATATGCTAGTGAAAGGGTTAAACAACATAGAAAGTGTCTTACATTAGAAATATGGTAATAAAAGGGTTAAACAACATAGATAGTGTCTTACATTAGAAATATGGTAATGGAAGGGTTAAACAACATAGACAGTGTCTTACATTAGTAATATGGTAATGAAAGGGTTAAACAACATAGACAGTGTCTTACATTAGAAATATGGTAATGAAAGGGTTAAACAACATAGACAGTGTCTTACATTAGAAATATGGTAATGAAAGGGTTAAACAACATAGACAGTGTCTTACATTAGAAATATGGTAATGGAAGGGTTAAACAACATAGACAGTATCTTACATTAGAAATATTGTCATGAAAGGATTAAACAACATAGACAGTGTCTTACATTAGAAATATGGTAGTGAAAGGGTTAAACAACATAGACAGTGTCTTACATTAGAAATATGGTAATGGAAGGGTTAAACAACATAGACAGTGTCTTACATTAGAAATATGGTAATGGAAGGGTTAAACAACATAGACAGTGTCTTACATTAGAAATATGGTAATGAAAGGGTTAAACAACATAGACAGTGTCTTACATTAGAAATATGGTAATGGAAGGGTTAAACAACATAGACAGTGTCTTACATTAGAAATATGGTAATGGAAGAGTTAAACAACATAGACAGTGTCTTACATTAGAAATATGGTAATGGAAGGGTTAAACAACATAGACAGTGTCTTACATTAGAAATATGGTAATGAAAGGGTTAAACAACATAGACAGTGTCTTACATTAGAAATATGGTAATGAAAGGGTTAAACAACATAGACAGTGTCTTACATTAGAAATATGGTAATGGAAGGGTTAAACAACATAGACAGTGTCTTACATTAGAAATATGGTAATGGAAGGGTTAAACAACATAGACAGTGTCTTACATTAGAAATATGGTAATGAAAGGGTTAAACAACATAGACAGTGTCTTACATTAGAAATATGGTAATGAAAGGGTTAAACAACATAGACAGTGTCTTACATTAGAAATATGGTAATGGAAGGGTTAAACAACATAGACAGTGTCTTACATTAGAAATATGGTAATGGAAGGGTTAAACAACATAGACAGTGTCTTACATTAGAAATATGGTAGTGAATGGGTTAAATAACATAGACAGTGTCTTACATTAGAAATATGGTAATGAAAGGGTTAAACAACATAGATAGTGTCTTACATTAGAAATATGGTAATGAAAGGGTTAAACAACATAGACAGTGTCTTACATTAGAAATATGGTAATGAAAGGGTTAAACAATATAGACAGTGTCTTACATTAGAAATATGGTAATGGAAGGATTAAACAACATAGACAGTGTCTTACATTAGAAATATGGTAATGAAAGGGTTAAACAACATAGACAGTCTCTTACATTAGAAATATGGTAGTGGAAGGGTTAAACAACATAGACAGTGTCTTACATTAGAAATATGGTAGTGAAAGGGTTAAACAACATAGACAGTGTCTTACATTAGAAATATGGTAATGAAAGGGTTAAACAACATAGATAGTGTCTTACATTAGAAATATTGTAATGAAAGGGTTAAACAACATAGATAGTGTCTTACATTAGAAATATGGTAATGAAAGGGTTAAACAACATAGACAGTGTCTTACATTAGAAATATGGTAATGAAAGGGTTAAACAATATAGACAGTGTCTTACATTAGAAATATGGTAATGGAAGGGTTAAACAACATAGTGTCTTACATTAGAAATATGGTAATGAAAGGGTTAAACAACATAGACAGTGTCTTACATTAGAAATATGGTAATGAAAGGGTTAAACAACATAGACAGTGTCTTACATTAGAAATATGGTAATGGAAGGATTAAACAACATAGACAGTGTCTTACATTAGAAATATGGTAATGAAAGGGTTAAACAACATAGACAGTCTCTTACATTAGAAATATGGTAATGAAAGGGTTAAACAATATAGACAGTGTCTTACATTAAAAATATGCTAGTGAAAGGGTTAAACAACATAGACAGTGTCTTACATTAGAAATATGGTAATAAAAGGGTTAAACAACATAGATAGTGTCTTACATTAGAAATATGGTAATGGAAGGGTTAAACAACATAGACAGTGTCTTACATTAGTAATATGGTAATGAAAGGGTTAAACAACATAGACAGTGTCTTACATTAGAAATATGGTAATGAAAGGGTTAAACAACATAGACAGTGTCTTACATTAGAAATATGGTAATGAAAGGGTTAAACAACATAGACAGTGTCTTACATTAGAAATATGGTAATGGAAGGGTTAAACAACATAGATAGTATCTTACATTAGAAACATGGTAATGAAATGGTTAAACAACATAGACAGTGTCTTACATTAGAAATATGGTAATGAAAGGGTTAAACAACATAGACAGTGTCTTACATTAGAAATATGGTAATGGAAGGCTTAAACAACATAGACAGTGTCTTACATTAGAAATATGGTAATGGAAGGATTAAACAACATAGACAGTGTCTTACATTAGAAATATGGTAATGAAAGGGTTAAACAACATAGACAGTGTCTTACATTAGAAATATGGTAATGAAAGGGTTAAACAACATAGACAGTGTCTTACATTAGAAATATGGTAATGGAAGGGTTAAACAACATAGACAGTGTCTTACATTAGAAATATGGTAATGGAAGGGTTAAACAACATAGACAGTGTCTTACATTAGAAATATGGTAATGAAAGGGTTAAACAACATAGACAGTGTCTTACATTAGAAATATGGTAATGAAAGGGTTAAACAACATAGACAGTGTCTTACATTAGAAACATGGTAATGGAAGGGTTAAACAACATAGACAGTGTCTTACATTAGAAATATGGTAATGGAAGGGTTAAACAACATAGACAGTGTCTTACATTAGAAATATGGTAATGAAAGGGTTAAACAACATAGACAGTGTCTTACATTAGAAATATGGTAATGAAAGGGTTAAACAACATAGACAGTGTCTTACATTAGAAATAGTGTAATGGAAGGGTTAAACAACATAGACAGTGTCTTACATTAGAAATATGGTAATGGAAGGGTTAAACAACATAGACAGTGTCTTACATTAGAAATATGGTAGTGAAAGGGTTAAACAACATAGACAGTGTCTTACATTAGAAATATGGTAATGGAAGGGTTAAACAACATAGACAGTGTCTTATATTAGAAATATGGTAATGGAAGGGTTAAACAACATAGACAGTGTCTTACATTAGAAATATTGTAATGAAAGGATTAAACAATATAGACAGTGTCTTACATTAGAAATATGGTAGTGAAAGGGTTAAACAACATAGACAGTGTCTTACATTAGAAATATGGTAATGAAAGGGTTAAACAACATAGACAGTGTCTTACATTAGAAATATGGTAATGGAAGGATTAAACAACATAGACAGTGTCTTACATTAGAAATATGGTAATGAAAGGGTTAAACAACATAGACAGTGTCTTACATTAGAAATATTGTAATGAAAGCATTAAACAACATAGACAGTGTCTTACATTAGAAATATGGTAGTGAATGGGTTAAACAACATAGACAGTGTCTTACATTAGAAATATGGTAATGAAAGTGTTAAACAACATAGATAGTGTCTTACATTAGAAATATGGTAATGAAAGGGTTAAACAACATAGACAGTGTCTTACATTAGAAATATGGTAATGGAAGGATTAAACAACATAGACAGTGTCTTACATTAGAAATATGGTAATGAAAGGGTTAAACAACATAGACAGTCTCTTACATTAGAAATATGGTAATGAAAGTGTTAAACAACATAGACAGTGTCTTACATTAGAAATGTGGTAGTGAAAGGGTTAAACAACATAGACAGTGTCTTACATTAGAAATATGGTAATGAAAGGGTTAAACAACATAGATACTGTCTTACATTAGAAATATGGTAGTGAAAGGGTTAAACAAGATAGACAGTGTCTTACATTAAAAATATGGTAATGAAATGGTTAAACAACATAGACAGTGTCTTACATTAGAAATATGGTAATGAAAGGGTTAAACAATATACACAGTGTCTTACGTTAGAAATATGGTAATGGAAGGGTTAAACAACATAGACAGTGTTTTACATTAGAAATATGGTAATGAAATGGTTAAACAACATAGACAGTGTCTTACATTAGAAATATGGTAGTGAAAGCGTTAAACAACATAGACAGTGTCTTACATTAGAAATATGGTAATGAAAGGGCTAAACAACATAGATAGTGTCTTACATTAGAAATATGGTAATGAAAGGATTAAACAACATAGGCAGTGTCTTACATTAGAAATATGGTAATGAAAGGGTTAAACAACATAGACAGTGTCTTACATTAGAAATATAGTAATGGAAGGGTTAAACAACATAGATAGTATCTTACATTAGAAACATGGTAATGAAATGGTTAAACAACATAGACAGTGTCTTACATTAGAAATATGGTAGTGAAAGGGTTAAACAACATAGACAGTGTCTTACATTAGAAATATGGTAATGAAAGGGTTAAACAACATAGACAGTGTCTTACATTAGAAATATGGTAATGGAAGGATTAAACAACATAGACAGTGTCTTACATTAGAAATATGGTAATGAAAGGGTTAAACAACATAGACAGTGTCTTACATTAGAAATATTGTAATGAAAGGATTAAACAACATAGACAGTGTGTTACATTAGAAATATGGTAATGGAAGGATTAAACAACATAGACAGTGTCTTACATTAGAAATATGGTAGTGAAAGGGTTAAACAACATAGACAGTGTCTTACATTAGAAATATGGTAATGGAAGGGTTAAACAACATAGACAGTGTCTTACATTAGAAATATGGTAATGGAAGGATTAAACAACATAGACAGTGTCTTACATTAGAAATATGGTAGTGAAAGGGTTAAACAACATAGACAGTGTCTTACATTAGAAATATGGTAATGAAAGGTTTAAACAATATAGACAGTGTCTTACGTTAGAAATATGGTAATGAAAGAGTTAAACAACATAGATAGTGTCTTACATTAGGAATATGGTAATGAAAGGGTTAAACAATATAGACAGTGTCTTACATTAAAAATATGCTAGTGAAAGGGTTAAACAACATAGACAGTGTCTTACATTAGAAATATGGTAATAAAAGGGTTAAACAACATAGATAGTGTCTTACATTAGAAATATGGTAATGGAAGGGTTAAACAACATAGACAGTGTCTTACATTAGTAATATGGTAATGAAAGGGTTAAACAACATAGACAGTGTCTTACATTAGAAATATGGTAATGGAAGGGTTAAACAACATAGACAGTGTCTTACATTAGAAATATTGTCATGAAAGGATTAAACAACATAGACAGTGTCTTACATTAGAAATATGGTAGTGAAAGGGTTAAACAACATAGACAGTGTCTTACATTAGAAATATGGTAATGGAAGGGTTAAACAACATAGACAGTGTCTTACATTAGAAATATGGTAATGGAAGGGTTAAACAACATAGACAGTGTCTTACATTAGAAATATGGTAATGAAAGGGTTAAACAACATAGACAGTGTCTTACATTAGAAATATGGTAATGGAAGGGTTAAACAACATAGACAGTGTCTTACATTAGAAATATGGTAATGGAAGAGTTAAACAACATAGACAGTGTCTTACATTAGAAATATGGTAATGGAAGGGTTAAACAACATAGACAGTGTCTTACATTAGAAATATGGTAATGAAAGGGTTAAACAACATAGACAGTGTCTTACATTAGAAATATGGTAATGAAAGGGTTAAACAACATAGACAGTGTCTTACATTAGAAATATGGTAATGGAAGGGTTAAACAACATAGACAGTGTCTTACATTAGAAATATGGTAATGGAAGGGTTAAACAACATAGACAGTGTCTTACATTAGAAATATGGTAATGAAAGGGTTAAACAACATAGACAGTGTCTTACATTAGAAATATGGTAATGAAAGGGTTAAACAACATAGACAGTGTCTTACATTAGAAATATGGTAATGGAAGGGTTAAACAACATAGACAGTGTCTTACATTAGAAATATGGTAATGGAAGGGTTAAACAACATAGACAGTGTCTTACATTAGAAATATGGTAGTGAATGGGTTAAATAACATAGACAGTGTCTTACATTAGAAATATGGTAATGAAAGGGTTAAACAACATAGATAGTGTCTTACATTAGAAATATGGTAATGAAAGGGTTAAACAACATAGACAGTGTCTTACATTAGAAATATGGTAATGAAAGGGTTAAACAATATAGACAGTGTCTTACATTAGAAATATGGTAATGGAAGGATTAAACAACATAGACAGTGTCTTACATTAGAAATATGGTAATGAAAGGGTTAAACAACATAGACAGTCTCTTACATTAGAAATATGGTAGTGGAAGGGTTAAACAACATAGACAGTGTCTTACATTAGAAATATGGTAGTGAAAGGGTTAAACAACATAGACAGTGTCTTACATTAGAAATATGGTAATGAAAGGGTTAAACAACATAGATAGTGTCTTACATTAGAAATATTGTAATGAAAGGGTTAAACAACATAGATAGTGTCTTACATTAGAAATATGGTAATGAAAGGGTTAAACAACATAGACAGTGTCTTACATTAGAAATATGGTAATGAAAGGGTTAAACAATATAGACAGTGTCTTACATTAGAAATATGGTAATGGAAGGGTTAAACAACATAGTGTCTTACATTAGAAATATGGTAATGAAAGGGTTAAACAACATAGACAGTGTCTTACATTAGAAATATGGTAATGAAAGGGTTAAACAACATAGACAGTGTCTTACATTAGAAATATGGTAATGGAAGGATTAAACAACATAGACAGTGTCTTACATTAGAAATATGGTAATGAAAGGGTTAAACAACATAGACAGTGTCTTACATTAGAAATATGGTAATGAAAGGGTTAAACAATATAGACAGTGTCTTACATTAGAAATATGGTAATGGAAGGATTAAACAACATAGACAGTGTCTTACATTAGAAATATGGTAATGAAAGTGTTAAACAACATAGACAGTGTCTTACATTAGAAATGTGGTAGTGAAAGGGTTAAACAACATAGACAGTGTCTTACATTAGAAATATGGTAATGAAAGGGTTAAACAACATAGATACTGTCTTACATTAGAAATATGGTAGTGAAAGGGTTAAACAAGATAGACAGTGTCTTACATTAAAAATATGGTAATGTAATGGTTAAACAACATAGACAGTGTCTTACATTAGAAATATGGTAATGAAAGGGTTAAACAATATAGACAGTGTCTTACGTTAGAAATATGGTAATGGAAGGGTTAAACAACATAGACAGTGTCTTACATTAGAAATATGGTAATGAAATGGTTAAACAACATAGACAGTGTCTTACATTAGAAATATGGTAGTGAAAGCGTTAAACAACATAGACAGTGTCTTACATTAGAAATATGGTAATGAAAGGGTTAAACAACATAGATAGTGTCTTACATTAGAAATATGGTAATGAAAGGATTAAACAACATAGGCAGTGTCTTACATTAGAAATATGGCAATGAAAGGGTTAAACAACATAGACAGTGTCTTACATTAGAAATATGGTAATGGAAGGGTTAAACAACATAGATAGTATCTTACATTAGAAACATGGTAATGAAATGGTTAAACAACATAGACAGTGTCTTACATTAGAAATATGGTAATGAAAGGGTTAAACAACATAGACAGTGTCTTACATTAGAAATATGGTAATGGAAGGGTTAAACAACATAGACAGTGTCTTACATTAGAAATATGGTAATGGAAGGATTAAACAACATAGACAGTGTCTTACATTAGAAATATGGTAGTGAAAGGGTTAAACAACATAGACAGTGTCTTACATTAGAAATATGGTAATGAAAGGGTTAAACAATATAGACAATGTCTTACGTTAGAAATATGGTAATGAAAGAGTTAAACAACATAGATAGTGTCTTACATTAGAAATATGGTAATGAAAGGGTTAAACAACATAGACAGTGTCTTATATTAGAAATATGGTAATGAAAGGGTTAAACAATATAGACAGTGTCTTACATTAAAAATATGCTAGTGAAAGGGTTAAACAACATAGACAGTGTCTTACATTAGAAATATGGTAATAAAAGGGTTAAACAACATAGATAGTGTCTTACATTAGAAATATGGTAATGGAAGGGTTAAACAACATAGACAGTGTCTTACATTAGTAATATGGTAATGAAAGGGTTAAACAACATAGACAGTGTCTTACATTAGAAATATGGTAATGAAAGGGTTAAACAACATAGACAGTGTCTTACATTAGAAATATGGTAATGAAAGGGTTAAACAACATAGACAGTGTCTTACATTAGAAATATGGTAATGGAAGGGTTAAACAACATAGACAGTGTCTTACATTAGAAATATTGTCATGAAAGGATTAAACAACATAGACAGTGTCTTACATTAGAAATATGGTAGTGAAAGGGTTAAACAACATAGACAGTGTCTTACATTAGAAATGTGGTAGTGAAAGGGTTAAACAACATAGACAGTGTCTTACATTAGAAATATGGTAATGAAAGGGTTAAACAACATAGATACTGTCTTACATTAGAAATATGGTAGTGAAAGGGTTAAACAACATAGACAGTGTCTTACATTAGAAATATGGTAATGAAAGGGTTAAACAACATAGACAGTGTCTTACATTAGAAATATGGTAATGAAAGGGTTAAACAACATAGACAGTGTCTTACATTAGAAATATGGTAATGAAAGGGTTAAACAACATAGACAGTGTCTTACATTAGAAATATTGTAATGAAAGGGTTAAACAACATAGACAGTGTCTTACATTAGAAATATGGTAGTGAAAGGGTTAAACAACATAGACAGTGTCTTACATTAGAAATATGGTAATGGAAGGATTAAACAACATAGACAGTGTCTTACATTAGAAATATGGTAATGGAAGGATTAAACAACATAGACAGTGTCTTACATTAGAAATATGGTGATGAAAGGGTTAAACAACATAGACAGTGTCTTACATTAGAAATATTGTAATGAAAGGATTAAACAACATAGACAGTGTCTTACATTAGAAATATGGTAGTGAAAGGGTTAAACAACATAGACAGTGTCTTACATTAGAAATATGGTAATGGAAGGATTAAACAACATAGACAGTGTCTTACATTAGAAATATGGTAATGGAAGGATTAAACAACATAGACAGTGTCTTACATTAGAAATATGGTAATGAAAGGGTTAAACAACATAGACAGTGTCTTACATTAGAAATATGGCAATGAAAGGGTTAAACAACATAGACAGTGTCTTACATTAGAAATATGGTAGTGAAAGGGTTAAACAACATAGACAGTGTCTTACATTAGAAATATGGTAATGGAAGGATTAAACAACATAGACAGTGTCTTACATTAGAAATATGGTAATGAAAGGGTTAAACAACATAGATAGTGTCTTACATTAGAAATATGGTAATGAAAGGATTAAACAACATAGGCAGTGTCTTACATTAGAAATATGGCAATGAAAGGGTTAAACAACATAGACAGTGTCTTACATTAGAAATATGGTAATGGAAGGGTTAAACAACATAGATAGTATCTTACATTAGAAACATGGTAATGAAATGGTTAAACAACATAGACAGTGTCTTACATTAGAAATATGGTAATGAAAGGGTTAAACAACATAGACAGTGTCTTACATTAGAAATATGGTAATGGAAGGGTTAAACAACATAGACAGTGTCTTACATTAGAAATATGGTAATGGAAGGATTAAACAACATAGACAGTGTCTTACATTAGAAATATGGTAGTGAAAGGGTTAAACAACATAGACAGTGTCTTACATTAGAAATATGGTAATGAAAGGGTTAAACAATATAGACAATGTCTTACGTTAGAAATATGGTAATGAAAGAGTTAAACAACATAGATAGTGTCTTACATTAGAAATATGGTAATGAAAGGGTTAAACAACATAGACAGTGTCTTATATTAGAAATATGGTAATGAAAGGGTTAAACAATATAGACAGTGTCTTACATTAAAAATATGCTAGTGAAAGGGTTAAACAACATAGACAGTGTCTTACATTAGAAATATGGTAATAAAAGGGTTAAACAACATAGATAGTGTCTTACATTAGAAATATGGTAATGGAAGGGTTAAACAACATAGACAGTGTCTTACATTAGTAATATGGTAATGAAAGGGTTAAACAACATAGACAGTGTCTTACATTAGAAATATGGTAATGAAAGGGTTAAACAACATAGACAGTGTCTTACATTAGAAATATGGTAATGAAAGGGTTAAACAACATAGACAGTGTCTTACATTAGAAATATGGTAATGGAAGGGTTAAACAACATAGACAGTGTCTTACATTAGAAATATTGTCATGAAAGGATTAAACAACATAGACAGTGTCTTACATTAGAAATATGGTAGTGAAAGGGTTAAACAACATAGACAGTGTCTTACATTAGAAATGTGGTAGTGAAAGGGTTAAACAACATAGACAGTGTCTTACATTAGAAATATGGTAATGAAAGGGTTAAACAACATAGATACTGTCTTACATTAGAAATATGGTAGTGAAAGGGTTAAACAACATAGACAGTGTCTTACATTAGAAATATGGTAATGAAAGGGTTAAACAACATAGACAGTGTCTTACATTAGAAATATGGTAATGAAAGGGTTAAACAACATAGACAGTGTCTTACATTAGAAATATGGTAATGAAAGGGTTAAACAACATAGACAGTGTCTTACATTAGAAATATTGTAATGAAAGGGTTAAACAACATAGACAGTGTCTTACATTAGAAATATGGTAGTGAAAGGGTTAAACAACATAGACAGTGTCTTACATTAGAAATATGGTAATGGAAGGATTAAACAACATAGACAGTGTCTTACATTAGAAATATGGTAATGGAAGGATTAAACAACATAGACAGTGTCTTACATTAGAAATATGGTGATGAAAGGGTTAAACAACATAGACAGTGTCTTACATTAGAAATATTGTAATGAAAGGATTAAACAACATAGACAGTGTCTTACATTAGAAATATGGTAGTGAAAGGGTTAAACAACATAGACAGTGTCTTACATTAGAAATATGGTAATGGAAGGATTAAACAACATAGACAGTGTCTTACATTAGAAATATGGTAATGGAAGGATTAAACAACATAGACAGTGTCTTACATTAGAAATATGGTAATGAAAGGGTTAAACAACATAGACAGTGTCTTACATTAGAAATATTGTAATGAAAGGATTAAACAACATAGACAGTGTCTTACATTAGAAATATGGTAGTGAAAGGGTTAAACAACATAGACAGTGACTTACATTAGAAATATGGTAATGGAAGGGTTAAACAACATAGACTGTGTCTTACATTAGAAATGTGGTAATGAAAGGGTTAAACAACATAGACAGTGTCTTACATTAGAAATATTGTAATGAAAGGGTTAAACAACATAGACAGTGTCTTACATTAGAAATATGGTAATGAAAGGGTTAAACAACATAGACAGTGTCTTACATTAGAAATATGGTAATGAAAGGGTTAAACAACATAGACAGTGTCTTACATTAGAAATATGGTAATGGAAGGGTTAAACAACATAGACAGTGTCTTACATTAGAAATATTGTCATGAAAGGATTAAACAACATAGACAGTGTCTTACATTAGAAATATGGTAGTGAAAGGGTTAAACAACATAGACAGTGTCTTACATTAGAAATATGGTAATGAAAGTGTTAAACAACATAGACAGTGTCTTACATTAGAAATGTGGTAGTGAAAGGGTTAAACAACATAGACAGTGTCTTACATTAAAAATATGGTAGTGAAAGGGTTAAACAACATAGACAGTGTCTTACATTAGAAATATGGTAATGGAAGGATTAAACAACATAGACAGTGTCTTACATTAGAAATATGGTAATGGAAGGATTAAACAACATAGACAGTGTCTTACATTAGAAATATGGTAATGAAAGGGTTAAACAACATAGACAGTGTCTTACATTAGAAATATTGTAATGAAAGGATTAAACAACATAGACAGTGTCTTACATTAGAAATATGGTAGTGAAAGGGTTAAACAACATAGACAGTGTCTTACATTAGAAATATGGTAATGGAAGGATTAAACAACATAGACAGTGTCTTACATTAGAAATATGGTAATGAAAGGGTTAAACAACATAGACAGTGTCTTACATTAGAAATATTGTAATGAAAGGATTAAACAACATAGACAGTGTCTTACATTAGAAATATGGTAATGAAAGGGTTAAACAACATAGACAGTGTCTTACATTAGAAATATGGTAATGAAAGGGTTAAACAACATAGACAGTCTCTTACATTAGAAATATGGTAATGGAAGGATTAAACAACATAGACAGTGTCTTACATTAGAAATATGGTAATGAAAGGGTTAAACAACATAGACAGTGTCTTACATTAGAAATATGGTAATGAAAGGGTTGAACAACATAGACAGTGTCTTACATTAGAAATATGGTAATGAAAGGGTTAAACAACATAGACAGTGTCTTACATTAGAAATATGGTAATGGAAGGGTTAAACAACATAGACAGTGACTTACATTAGAAATATGGTAGTGGAAGGGTTAAACAACATAGACAGTGTCTTACATTAGAAATATGGTAATGGAAGGGTTAAACAACATAGACAGTGTCTTACATTAGAAATATGGTAATGGAAGGGTTAAACAACATAGACAGTGACTTACATTAGAAATATGGTAGTGGAAGGGTTAAACAACATAGACAGTGTCTTACATTAGAAATATGGTAATGGAAGGGTTAAACAACATAGACAGTGACTTACATTAGAAATATGGTAGTGGAAGGGTTAAACAACATAGACAGTGTCTTACATTAGAAATATGGTAATGAAAGGGTTAAACAACATAGACAGTGTCTTACATTAGAAATATGGTAATGGAAGGGTTAAACAACATAGACAGTGACTTACATTAGAAATATGGTAATGGAAGGGTTAAACAACATAGATAGTGTCTTACATTAGAAATGTGGTAATGAAAGGGTTAAACAACATAGACTGTGTCTTACATTAGAAATGTGGTAATGAAAGGGTTAAACAACATAGACAGTGTCTTACATTAGAAATATGGTAGTGAAAGGGTTAAACAACATAGACAGTGTCTTACATTAGAAATATGGTAGTGAAAGGGTTAAACAACATAGACAGTGTCTTACATTAGAAATATTGTAATGAAAGGCTACGGAAGACATTGGAATGGGGTTGTGTGAACGTTGTCCATCAAACCACGTCTTGAAAGTATATATAAAAAAATTGTTGCTTTTTATCCTATAAATATTCTAGTTAACCATATTTTGGAAACATGTTTCTAGAATTGGTTGTTGTTGTTGTTTAGCCTGATGTTGGCCGTGATTAAATAAACCTTTGATCAATGACCTTACATCCCTTACTATCCTACAGATCCTATATATAAAAGGTGAAAGGCAGTCTCTACTACATTTGCTACAGATAAACGACAATACCTGTTGAGGCTATCATAGTCACTCCTTCCTTCTCTTTTGTCAACAAATTCTTCACTCCTTATCTGCTCTGCAGTCTGTATGTTATTTCTAGCAGTGAGGCACCACGCTGCAGTCACCATTCCTGTGTTGGACTTCATGAAAGTCCAGATGAATACATCTCTGGAAACAAGACCATTGTCTATTGCAGATGGACAGATGTCAGACAATATATTTAAATGCGACCATCAAATACCTAAATCTGAAAGTAGATACCTCTAGAACAAACCCAAAGTTATTTACAAAATAACCATCAATTGCCGTAACTCATAACTTGGAATGCCCTACCTTGGTAAAACAAGGCCAACTATAAATTAAACACCTGAACCAGATCCATATTTCCAAATTCAGACATCATCTACATTTCTTGAATCTTATATTCTTCTAAACCAACCAACCAGCACTAAATACCAATAGTGGAGACAGTTTTTATCAAGCTACAGCTGTCATATTATGTGTTTTTCTATGATAATAAATAACACATATTATATCGTGATCGCAGCTCCCAAACTACGGTTCCGCTGTGAGAAGGGTTTGGCGCAGCCAACTGGCCTGTCCCTCCTCATAACGGTGCCATCCAGTCCCATACTGTAAATATGGTTGGTGTTAGGAAGGGCATTTAGCTGTAAAATCCCCGGCCAAATATTTACAGTCCCATCAAAGCAAGGTATGGTGCGCCTAAATAATAAGCAGTTGGGGGGGGGGTCATTTTTTAAGACCTGAAAGTATATAATAATAAGTGGGATATGCGATTTAGTATAAAATGTAGGGGGTCAAATTTTCTATTTCAAAATTTCCTTTGTTGTGCCACAGGCCCTAGAAAAGTAATTTGCAGGTTTCATGTAACCTTGAGAAAAGTTTCAATTAAACAAGGAATTGTATTGTGATTCTGTTAGAAAATTTAAAATGTTTCTCAAAATTTAATTATTCTTGAAAGTCTCAGTTCTTTGTTTCTTTTAAATGATTAGTTGTCTCTTGAAGTAATTAATTTTGTTTTTATAATTACATGGACATTATATATATATATATATAATATATATATATAATGTCCATGTAATTATAAAATTATATATATATTTATATCTATGTATGTGTATGTATATATGTATATATATGTATATATATATATATATGTATGTATGTATATATGTATATATATATATACATTTATATATATATGTATGTATGTATATATGTATATATATATATATACATTTATGTATATATGTATATCAGTGGGGGAGGGTGCTCTGAAAGTACAGTAGCTAGAGTCAGAACTGGTTGGAAAAAGTTCAGAGAGCTTATACCACTATTAGCTGCTAAAGGGTTCTCCCTAAAAATGAAAGGCAGGTTGTACGATGCCTGCATACGAACAGCAATGTTGCATGGCAGTGAGACCTGGGCATTGTGTGCAGAGGATATACGCAGACTAGAGAGGAACAAAGCTTGCATGCTCCGCTGGATGTGTAACAGTAATATACGTGAACGGCAAAGCATAAACGAACTAAGGAAAAAATTAGAAATAAGAGGGATCAGATGTTGTTTACTCGAGAGAAGGCTACGTTGGTATGGACACGTGATACGCATGAAAGTCGATAGCTGTATAACAAAGTGCAGGGCAATAAAGATAGACGGTAGCCACGGAATAGGCAGACCTAGAAAAACCTGGGACGAGCTGATAAACTCCGACCTCACACACTTACACCTCTCCAAGACAATGTCACTGGACCGAGACCTTTGGCGGTACTCAGTAACAGAGAAGACCCGCCTTACCTAAATACATAGTAAAACCTACTACAGCCAGTAGGCATCTAACAAAATACCCCCCCCCCCCCCATCCCACCACCCCCAACCCATCCACGCCACCCCGTTCTATGTAAAGTTGTGTTGGTGCCACACCATCCAGGCCGAAACAAATGAGATCGTGTAGGTGTCACGACAAAAAAACACACAGTCCACACTGTAATGTGGCCGTGTAGGCAACACGGTAAAAACCTCCCAGACCCACACTGTAAATGTGGTTGGTGTTAGGAAGGGCATCCAACTGTAGAAAACCTGCCAGACAGTCCTATGTGAGCAAGACAATCACTCTTGCCTCAAGTGGGACTACCCCCGTCCAAACCCATGCAAGCGTGGAACACGGACGTTAATCGGTGATGATGATGATGATGATATATATTTATGTATATATGTATATATATATATATATACATATATAAATATATATATATATATATATATATATATATATATATATATATATATATATACATATATATATACATATATAAATATATATATATATATATATATATATATATATATATATATATAATGGAGGCACATGGCTTAGTGGTTAGAGCATTGGCCTTGCAATCGAAAGGTTGTGAGTTCAATTCTCAGACCGGGTGATGTGTTGTTTCCTTGAGCAAGACACTTTCAACCTAATGACACCAAATAAAAACTAAATATTCGTACAAACACATAGATGTATTATGGATACTCACACACACACATATCTAGACATACACATAATATAGACATATAACTAGACATAAATAACTAGACATATACAAAACTAGACATACATATAACTAGCCATACATGATGAGATATACATATAACTAGACATACATAACTAGACATACATATAACTAGACATACATAACTAGACATACACCTAACTAGACATACATAACTAGACATACATATAACTAGACATACACCTAACTAGACATACATAACTAGACATACATAACTAGACATACATATAACTACACATACACATAACTAGACATGCATAACTAGACATACATATAACTAGACAGACATAACTGGACATAGACATAACTAGACATACATATAACTAGACATACATATAACTAGACATACATATAACTAGACATACATATAACTGGACATACATATAACTAGACATACACCTAACTAGACATACATATAACTAGACATACATATAACTAGACATATATATAACTAGACATACACCTAACTAGACATACATAACTAGACATACATAACTAGACATACATAGAACTAGACATACACATAACTAGACATACATATAACTAGACATACACATAACTAGACATACATATAACTAGACATACACATCACTAGACATACATATAACTAGACATACACATAACTAGACATACATATAACTAGACATACACATAACTAGACATACATATAACTAGACATACACATAACTAGACATACATATAACTAGACATACACATAACTAGACATACATATAACTAGACATACACATAACTAGACACACATAACTAGACATACATAACGAGACATACATATAGCTAGAAATTCATAAAACTAGACATACATATGACTAGACATACAGATAACTATACATACATAACTGGACATACACATAACCAGACATATATATAGCTAAACATACATAACTAAAAATACATAAAACTAGACATACATATAACTAGGCATACATAACTAGACATACATGACTAGACATAAATATAGCTAGACATACATATAACTAGACATACATATAACTAGACATACATATAGCTAGACATACACATAACTAGCCATACACATAATTAGACATACATATAACTAGCCATACACATAACTAGACATACATAAATAGAGATACATATAACTAGACATATATATTACTAGACATATATATAACTTGTCATACACATAACTAGACATACATATAACTAGACATACATATAAATAGACAAACACATAACTAGACATACATATAACTACAAATACACATAACTAGACATAGACATAACTAGACATATGTAACTAGAAATACATATAACTAGACATACACATAACTAGACATACATATAACTAGACATACACATAACTAGACATACACATAACTAGACATACATATAACTAGAGATACATATAACTAGACATACACATAAGAAGACATACACATAAATAGACATACATATAACTAGACATACATAACTAGACATACATATAACTAGACATACATATAACTAGACATACATATAACTAGACATACACATAACTAGACATACACATAACAAGACATACATAACTAGACATACACATAACTAGACATACATAACTAGACACACACATAACTATACATGCATATAACTAGACTTACATATAACTAGACATACATATAACTAGACATACATATAACTAGACATAAACTTAACTAGACATACATAACTAGACATACATATAACTAGACATACACATAACAAGACATACATATAACTAGACATACATATGACTAGACATACATATAACTAGACATACATATAGCTAGACATACACATAACAAGACATACATATAACTAGACATACATATAACTAGACATAAACATAACAAGACATACATATAACTAGACATACATATGACTAGACATACATATAACTAGACATACATATAGCTAGACATACACATAACAAGACATACACATAACTAGACATACATAACTAGACATACATAACTAGACACACACATAACTAGACATACATATAACTAGACATACATATAACTAGACATACATATAACTAGACATACATATAACTAGACATACACATAACAAGACATACATATAACTAGACATACATATGACTAGACATACATATAACTAGACATACATATAACTAGACATACACATAACTAGACATACATATAACTAGACATACATATAACTAGACATATATATAACTAGACATATACATAACTAGACATACATAACTAGACATACATATAACTAGACATACACATATCTAGACATACATAACTAGACATACATATAACTAGACATACATATAACTAGACATATATATAACTAGACATACATACAACTAGACATACATATAACTAGACATACATAACTAGACGTACATATAAATAGACATACATAACTAGACATACATATAAATAGACATACATACAACTAGACATACATATAACTAGACATACATATAACTAGACATACACATAACAAGACATACACATAATAAGACATACACATAACTAGACATACACATAACTAGACATACATATAACTAGACATACATAACTAGACATACACATAACTAGACATACATATAAATAGACATACATATAACTAGACATACACATAACTAGACATACACATAACTAGACATACACATAACTAGACATACACATAACTAGACATACACATAACTAGACATACATATAGCTAGACATACATATAACTAGACATACACATAACTAGACATACATATAGCTAGACATACATATAAATAGACATACACATATCTAGACATACATATAACTAGACATACATATAACTAGACATACATATAACTAGACATACACGTAACTAGACATACATAACTAGACATACATATAAATAGACAAACACATAACTAGACATACATATAACTAGACATACATATAACTAGACATACACATAACTAGACATACATATAACTAGACATACATATAACTAGACATACACATAACTAGACATACATATAATTAGACATACATAACTAGACATACATATAACTAGACATACACATAACTAGACATACATATAGCTAGACATACATATAACTAGACACACATAACTAGACATACATATAGCTAGACATACATATAAATAGACATACATATAACTAGACATGTGTAACTAGACATACATGTAACTAGACATACAAATAACTAGACATAACTAGACATAAATTTAACTAGTCATACCCATAACTAGACATACACATAAGACATACATATAACTAGACATACAGATAAACAGACATACACATAACTAGACATACATTTAACTATACATACACATAACTAGATATACATTTAACTAGACATACACATAACTAGACATACACATAACTAGACATACACATAACAAGACATACACATAATTAGACATACAGATAACTAGACATACAGATAACTAGACATACATATAACTAGACATACATAACTAGACATACATATAACTAGACATACATATAACTAGACATACATAACTAGACATACATAACTAGACATACATATAACTAGACATACATATAACTAGACATACACATAACTAGACATACATATAACTAGACATACACATAACTAGACATATGTAACTAGACATACACATAACTACACATACATTTAACTAGACATACATTTAACTAGACATACATATAACTAGACAGACATATAACTAGACAGACATATAACTAGACATACATATAACTAGACATACACATAACTAGACATACACATAACTAGACATACATATAACTAGACATACACATAACTAGACATACATATAACTAGACAGACATATAACTAGACACACATATAATTAGACATACATATAACTAGACATACATATAACTAGACATACATATAACTAGACATACACATAACTAGACATACATGTAACTAGACAGACATATAACTAGACAGACATATAACTAGACATACATATAACTAGACATACATATAACTAGACATACACATAACTAGACATACATATAACTAGACATAGATAACTAGACATACATATAAATAGACAAACACATAATTAGACATACACATAACTAGACATACATATAACTAGACATACATAACTAGACATACATATAACTAGACATACATATAACTAGACATACATAACTAGACATACATATAACTAGACATACATATAACTAGACATATATAACTAGACATACATATAACTAGACACACACATAACTAGACATGTATAACTAGACATACATATAACTAGACATACACATAACTAGACATACATATATCTAGACATACATATAACTAGACATACATATAACTAGACATACATATAACTAGACATACATATAGCTAGACATACATAACTAGACATACACATAACAAGACATACACATAACTAGACATACACATAACTAGACATACACGTAACTAGACATACATATAACTAGACATACACATAACTAGACACACACATAACTAGACATACACATAACTAGACATACACGTAACAAGACATACACATAATTAGACATACACATAACTAGACATAACCATAACTAGACATACATAACTAGACATACATAACTAGACATACATAACTAGACATACATATAACTAGACATACATATAACTAGACATACACATAACAAGACATACACATAACTAGACATACACATAAATAGACATACAGATAACTCGACATACATATAACTAGACATACATATAACTAGACATACACATAACTAGACATACATATAACTAGACATAGATAACTAGACATACATATAAATAGACAAACACATAATTAGACATACACATAACTAGACATACATATAACTAGACATACATAACTAGACATACATATAACTAGACATACAAATAACTAGACATACATAACTAAACATACATATAACTAGACATACATATAACTAGACATATATAACTAGACATACACATAACTAGACATACATATAACTAGACATACACATAACTAGACATATGTAACTAGACAGACATATAACTAGACATACACATAACTAGACATACACATAACTAGACATACACATAACTAGACATACATATAACTAGACATACATATAACTAGACAGACATATAACTAGACATACACATAACTAGACATACATTTAACTAAACATACATATAACTAGACAGACATATAACTAGACATACACATAACTAGACATACACATAACTAGACATACACATAACTACACATACATATAACTAGACATACACATAACTAGACATACATATAACTAGACAGACATATAACTAGACATACATATAACTAAACATACATATAACTAGACATATATATAACTAGACATACATATAAGTAGACATACACATAACTAGACATACATATAACTAGACATACACATAACTAGACATACATATAACTAGACATACATATAACTAGACATACATATAACTAGACATACATAACTAGACATACATATAAATAGACATACATATAACTAGACACACACATAACTAGACATGTATAACTAGACATACATATAACTAGACATACATATAACTAGACATACATATAACTAGACATACATATAACTAGACATACATATAGCTAGACATACATAACTAGACATACACATAACAAGACATACACATAACTAGACATACACATAACTAGACATACATATAACTAGACATACACATAACTAGACACACACATAACTAGATATACATATAACTAGACATACATATAACTAGACATACATATAACTAGACATACATAACTAGACATACATATAACTAGACATACAGATAACTAGACATACAGATAAACAGACATACACATAACTAGACATACATATAACTAGACATACACATAACTAGACATACACGTAACTAGACATACACATAACAAGACATACACATAATTAGACATACACATAACTAGACATAACCATAACTAGACTTACATATAACTAGACATACATATAACTAGACATACAGATAAACAGACATACACATAACTAGACATACATATAACTAGACATACACATAACTAGACATACATTTAACTAGACATAGATATAACTAGACATACACATAACTAGACATACACGTAACTAGACATACACATAACAAGACATACACATAATTAGACATACACATAACTAGACATAACCATAACTAGACTTACATATAACTAGACATACATAACTAGACATACATAACTAGACATACATATAACTAGACATACATATAACTAGACATACACATAACAAGACATACACATAACTAGACATACAGATAACTACCCATACATATAACTAGACATACATATAACTAGACATACATATAGCTAGACATACACATAACTAGACATACATATAACTAGACATAGATAACTATACATACATATAAATAGACAAACACATAATTAGACATACACATAACTAGACATACATATAACTAGACATACATAACTAGACATACATATAACTAGACATACATATAACTAGACATACATAACTAGACATACATATAACTAGACATACATATAACTAGACATACATATAACTAGACATTCATATAACTACACATACATAACTAGACATACATAACTAGACATACATATAACTAGACATACACATAACTAGCCATACATATAACTAGGCATACACATAACTAGACATACATATAACTAGACATACACATAACTAGACATATGTAACTAGACAGACATATAACTAGACATACACATAACTAGACATACACATAACTAGACATACATATAACTAGACATACACATAACTAGACATATGTAACTAGACAGACATATAACTAGACATACACATAACTAGACATACATATAACTAGACATACACATAACTAGACATATGTATCTAGACAGACATATAACTAGACATACATATAACTAGACATACATATAACTAGACAGACATATAACTAGACATACACATAACTAGACATACATTTAACTAGACATACATATAACTAGACATACATATAACTAGACATACACATAACTAGACATACACATAACTAGACATACAAATAACTAGACATACATATAACTAGACATACACATAACTAGACATATGTAACTAGACATACACATAACTAGACATACACATAACTAGACATACACATAACTAGACATACATATAACTAGACATACATATAACTAGACATACACATAACTAGACATACACATAACTGGACATAAACATAACTAGACATACACATAACTAGACATATATATAACTAGACATACATATAACTAGTCATACATATAACTAGACATACACATAACTAGACATACATTTAACTAGTCATACATATAACTAGACACGCACATAACTAGACACACACATAACTAGACATACATATAACTAGACATACATAACTAGACATACAAATAACTAGACATACTTAACTAGACATACATATAACTAGTCATACACATAACTAGACATACATAACTGGACATACATATAACTAGCCATACATATAAATAGACATACATATAACTAGACATACCCATAACTAGACATACATAACTAGACATCCGTATAACTATACATACATATAACTAGCCATACATATAACTAGACATACACATAACTAGACATACATATAACTAGACATACATACTAGACATACACATAACTAGACATACATAACTAGACATATAAATAACTAGACATACACAAATAGACATACATATAACTAGACATACAGATAACTAGACATACATAACTGAACATACATATAAATAGACATGCACATAACTAGAAATAAATATAACTAGCCATACATATAACTAGCCATACATATAACTAGACATACATATAACTAGACATACATATAACTAGCCATACATATAAATAGACATACATATAACGAGACATACCCATAACTAGACATGCATATAACTAGACATACATAACTAGACATACATATAACTAGACAGACATAACTAGACATACACATAACTAGACATACATAACTAGACATACATATAACTAGACATACATAACGAGACATACATATAACTAGACATACATATAACTAGACATACACATAACTAGACATACATTTAACTAGACATACATATAACTAGACATACATATAACTAGACATACATAAATAGACATACATCTAACTAGACATACATAAATAGACATACACATAACTAGAGATACATAACTAGACATCCATAATTAGACATACATATAAATAGACATACCCATAACTAGACATACATATAGCTAAACATACACATAACTAGACATACACATAACTAGACAAATATATAACTAGACATACATTTTACTAGACATACATATAACTAGACATACATATAACTAGACATACATAACTAGACATACATATAACTAGTCATACACATAACTAGACATACATTTCACTAGACATACATATAACTAGACACACACATAACTAGACATACATATAACTAGACATACATATAACTAGACACACACATAACTAGACATAACCATAGCTAGACATACACATAACAAGACATACACATAACTAGACATACACATAACTAGACATACACATAACTACCCATACATATAACTAGACATACACATAACTAGACATACATATAACTAGACATACATAACTAGACATACATATAAGTAGATATACACATAACTAGACATACACAAAACTAGACATATGTAACTAGACAGACATATAACTAGACAGACATATAAATAGACATACATATAACTAGACATACATATCACTAGACATACATATAACTAGACATACACATAACTAGACATACATAACTAGACATACATATAACTAGACATACATAACGAGACATACATATAACTAGACATACACATAACTAGACATACACATAACTATACATATGTAACTAGACAGACATATAACTAGACATACATATAACTAGACATACACATAACAAGACATACACATTACTAGACATACACATAACTAGACATACAGATAACTACCCATACATATAATTAGACATACACATAACTAGATATACATAACTAGACATACATATAACTAGACATACATAACTAGACACACAAATAACTAGACATACATAACTAGACATACATATAACTAGACATACCCATAACTAGACATACATATAACTAGACATACACATAACTAGACATACACATAACTAGACATACACATAGCTAGACATAAACATAACAAGACATACACATAACTAGACATACACATAACTAGACATACACATAACTACCCATACATATAACTAGACATACACATAACTAGACATACATATAACTAGACATACATATAACTAGACATACACATAACTAGACATACACATAACTAGACATACATATAACCAGACATACATATAACTAGACATACATATAACTAGACATACATATAACTAGACATACACATAACTAGACATACATAACAAGACATACACATAACTGGACATACACATAACTAGACATACACATAACTAGACATATATATAACTAGATATACATATAACTAGACACACACATAATTAGACATACATATAACTAGACATACATATAACTAGACATACATATAACTAGACATACACATAACTAGACATACATAACAAGACATACACATAACTGGACATACACATAACTAGACATACACATAACTAGACATATATATAACTAGATATACATATAACTAGACACACACATAATTAGACATACATATAACTAGACATACATATAACTAGACATACATATAACTAGACATACACATAACTAGACATACACATAACTAGACATACATATAACCAGACATACATATAACTAGACATACATATAACTAGACATACATATAACTAGACATACACAAAACTAGACATACATATAACTAGACACACACATAACTAGACATACATATAACTAGACATACATATAACTAGACACACACATAACTTGACATACACATAACTGGACATACACATAACTAGACATACACATAATTAGACATATATATAACTAGACATACATATAACTAGACATACATATAACTAGACATACACATAACTAGACATACATTTAACTAGTCATACATATAACGAGACACGCACATAACTAGACACACACATAACTAGACATACATATAACTAGACATACACAAAACTAGACATACACATAGCTAGACATACACATAACAAGACTTACACATAACTAGACATACACATAACTACCCATACATATAACTAGAAATACACATAACTAGACATACATAACTAGACATACATAACTAGACATACAAATAACTAGACATACTTAACTAGACATACATATAACTAGACATACACGTAACTAGACATACATATAACTAGACATACATAACTAGACATACACATAACTAGACATACATAACTAGACATACAAATAACTAGACATACACAAATAGACATGCATATAACTAGACATACATAACTGGACATACATATAACTAGACATACATATAACTAGACATACACATAACTAGACATACATATAACTAGCCATACATATAAATAGACATACATATAACTAGACATACATATAACTAGCCATACATATAAATAGACATACATATAACTAGACATACCCATAACTAGACATACATAACTAGACATCCATATAACTATACATACATATAACTAGCCATACATATAACTAGACATACACATAACTAGACATACATATAACTAGACATACATAACTAGACATACACATAACTAGACATACATAACTAGACATACAAATAACTAGACATACACAAATAGACATACATATAACTAGACATACAGATAACTAGACATACATAACTGGACATACATATAACTAGACATGCACATAACTAGAAATAAATATAACTAGCCGTACATATAACTAGCCATACATATAACTAGACATACATATAACTAGACATACATATAACTAGCCATACATATAAATAGACATACATATAACGAGACATACCCATAACTAGACATGCATATAACTAGAAATACATAACTAGACAGACATAACTGGACATAAAAATAACTAGACATACATATAACTAGACAGACATAACTAGACATACACATAACTAGACATACATAACTAGACATACATATAACTAGACATACATAACTAGACATACATATAACTAGACATACATATAACTAGACATACACATAACTAGACATACATTTAACTAGACATACATATAACTAGACATACATATAACTAGACATACATAAATAGACATACATATAACTAGACATACATAAATAGACATACACATAACTAGAGATACATAACTAGACATCCATAATTAGACATACATATGAATAGACATACCCATAACTAGACATACATATAGCTAGACATACACATAACTAGACATACATATAAATAGACATACACATAACTAGACATATATATAACTAGACATACATTTCACTAGACATACATATAACTAGACATACATATAACTAGACATACATAACTAGACATACATATAACTAGACATACACATAACTAGACATACATTTCACTAGACATACATATAACTAGACACACACATAACTAGACATACATATAACTAGACATACATATAACTAGACACACACATAACTAGACATACACATAGCTAGACATACACATAACAAGACATACACATAACTAGACATACACATAACTAGACATACACATAACTAGACATACACATAGCTAGACATACACATAACAAGACATACACATAACTAGACATACACATAACTAGACATACACATAACTACCCATACATATAACTAGACATACACATAACTAGACATACATATAACTAGACATACATAACTAGACATACATATAAGTAGATATACACATAACTAGACATACACATAACTAGCCATATGTAACTAGACAGACATATAACTAGACAGACATATAAATAGACATACATATAACTAGACATACATATAACTAGACATACATATAACTAGACATACACATAACTAGACATACATAACTAGACATACATATAACTAGACATACATAACTAGACATAAATATAACTAGACATACACATAACTATACATATGTAACTAGACAGACATATAACTAGACATACATATAACTAGACATACATATAACTAGACATACACATAAAAAGACATACACATTACTAGACATACACATTACTAGACATACACAAACTAGACATACAGATAACTAACCATACATATAATTAGACATACACATAACTAGACATACATAACTAGACATACATATAACTAGACATACATAACTAGACACACAAATAACTAGACATACATAACTAGACATACATATAACTAGACATACATATAACTAGACATACATATAACTAGACATACCCATAACTAGACATACATATAACTAGACATACACATAACTAGACATACATAACAAGACATACACATAACTAGACATACACATAACTAGACATACACATAACTAGACATACACATAACTACCCATACATATAACTAGAAATACACATAACTAGACATACATAACTAGACATACATATAACTAGACATACATAACTAGACATACATATAACTAGACATACATAACTAGACATACATATAAGTAGATATACACATAACTAGACATACACATAACTAGACATATGTAACTAGACAGACATATAACTAGACAGACATATAAATAGACATACATATAACTAGACATACATATAACTAGACATACATATAACTAGACATACACATAACTAGACATACATAACTAGACATACATATAACTAGACATACATAACTAGACATACATATAACTAGACATACATATAACTAGACATACACATAACTAGACATACATAACTAGACATACACATAACTAGACATACGTAACTAGACATACATATAACTAGACATACATAACTAGACACACAAATAACTAGACATACATAACTAGACATACATATAACTAGACATACACATAACTAGACATACATATAACTAGACATACATATAACTAGACATACCCATAACTAGACATACACATAACTAGACATACACATAACTAGACATACACATAACTAGACATACACATAACTAGACATATATATAACTAGATATACATATAACTAGACACACACATAATTAGACATACATATAACTACACATACATATAACTAGACATACATATAACTAGACATACATATAACTAGACATACACATAACTAGACATATATATAACTAGACATACATATAACTAGACATACATATAACTAGACATACATATAACTAGACATACACAAAACTAGACATACATATAACTAGACACACACATAACTAGACATACATATAAATAGACATACATATAACTAGACACACACATAACTAGACATACATATAACTAGTCACACACATAAATAGACATACATATAACTAGACATACATATAACTAGACACACACATAACTAGACATACATATAACTAGACATATATATAACTAGACATACATATAACTAGACACACACATAACTAGACATACATATAACGAGACATACCCATAACTAGACATACACATAACTAGACATACATAACAAGACATACACATAACTAGACATACACATAACTAGACATACACATAACTAGACATCCATATAACTAGACATACATAACTAGACATACATATAACTAGACATACACAGAACTAGACATACATATAACTAGACATACATATAACTAGACATACACTTAACTAGGCATACATATAACTATACATACATAACTAGACATACACATAACTAGACATACATATAACTAGACATACACATAACTAGACATACATATAACTAGACATACACATAACTAGGCATACATATAACTATACATACATAACTAGACATACATATAACTAGACATACACATAACTAGACATACATATAACTTGACATACATATAACTAGACATACACATAACTAGACATACCCATAACTAGTCATACATAACTAGACATACATATAACTAGACACACACATAACTAGACATACATATAACTAGACATACACATAACTAGACATACATATAACTAGACACACACATAACTAGACACACACATAACTAGACATACATATAACTAGACATATATATAACTAGACATACATATAACTAGACACACACATAACTAGACATACCCATAACTAGACATACATAACGAGACATACATATAACTAGACATACACATAACTAGACATACCCATAACTAGACATACATAACTAGCCATACATATAACTAGACATACATATAACTAGACATACATATAACTAGACATACACGTAACTAGACATACATATAACTAGACATACATATAACCAGACATACATATAACCAGACATACATAACTAGACATACAAATAACTAGACATACACAACTAGACATACATATAACTAGACATACATATAACTAGACATACACATAACTAGACATATATATAACTAGACATACCCATAACTAGACATACATATAACTAGACATACATATAACTAGACATACAAATAACTAGACATACATATAACTAGACATACATATAACTAGACATACACATAACTAGACATACATATAACTAGACATACACATAACAAGACATACACATAACTAGACATACATATAACTAGACATATATATCTAGACATACATAACTAGACATACATATAACTAGACATACACATAACTAGACATACATATCACTAGACATACACATAACTAGACATACACATAACTAGACATACATATAACTAGACATATATATAACTAGACATGCACATATCTAAACATACATAACTAGACATACATATAACTAGACATACATATAACTAGACATACATATAACTAGACATACACATAACTAGACATACACATATCTAAACATACATAACTAGACATACATATAACTAGACATACATAACTAGACATACATATAACTAGACATACATATAACTAGACAGACACATAACTAGACATACATAACTAGACATACACATAACTAGACATACCCATAACTAGACATAGATAACTAGACATACATATAACTAGACATACACATAACTAGACATACACATAACTAGACATACATAACTAGACATACATAACTAGACATACATATAACTAGACATACATATAACTAGACATACATAACTAGACATACACATAACTAGACATACCCATAACTAGACATACATAACTAGGCACACATATAGCTAGACATACATATAACTAGACATACATATAACTAGACATACATATAACTAGACATACACATAACTAGACATACATAACTAGACATACACATAACTAGACATATGTAACTAGACATACATATAACTAGACATACATGTAACTAGACATACATATAACTAGACAGACATATAACTAGACATACACATAACTAGACATACATTTAACTAGACATACATATAACTAGACAGACATATAACTAGACATACACATAACTAGACTTACATTTAACTAGACATACATAAAACTAGACAGACATATAACTAGACATGCACATAACTAGACATACATTTAACTAGACATACATATAACTAGACAGACATATAACTAGACATACACATAACTAGACATACATTTAACTAGACATACATATAACTAGACAGACATATAACTAGACATAAACATAACTAGACATACATATAACTAGACATACATATAACTAGACATACATATAACTAGACAGACATATAACTAGACATACACATAACTAGACATACATTTAATTAGACATACATATAACTAGACATACACATAACTAGACATACATATAACTAGACATACATATAACTAGACATACCTAACTAGACATACACATAACTAGACATACACATATCTAGACATACATAACTAGACATACATATAACTAGACATACACATAACTAGACATACATAACTAGACATACATATAACTAGACATAAATAACTAGACATACATATAACTAGACATACCCATAACTAGACATAGTTAACTAGACATACATATAACTAGACATACATATAACTAGACATACATAACTAGACATACATAACTAGACATACATAACTAGACATACATAACTAGACATACATATAACTAGACATACATAACTAGACATACACATAACTAGACATACACATAACTAGACATAGATAACTAGACATACATATAACTAGACATACATAACTAGACATAGATACACCTAGACATACATATAACTAGACATACATATAACTAAACATACATATAACTAGACATACACATAACTAGACATACCCATAACTAGACTTACATATAACGAGACATACATAACTTGACATACACATAACTAGACATACATATAGCTAGACATACATATAACTAGACATACATAACTAGACATACATATAACTAGACACACACATAACTAGACATACCCATAACTAGACTTACATATAACGAGACATACATAACTAGACATACATATAACTAGACATACATAACTAGACATACATATAACTAGACATACACATAACTAGACATACACATAACAAGACATACACATAACTAGACATACATATAACTAGACATATATATCTAGACATACATAACTAGACATACATATAACTAGACATACATATAACTAGACATACACATAACTAGACATACATATAACTAGACATACACATAACTAGACATACACATAACTAGACATACATATAACTAGACATATATAACTAGACATACATATAACTAGACATACACATAATTAGACATACACATATCTAAACATACATAACTTGACATACATATAACTAGACATACATATAACTAGACATACACATAACTAGACATACATAACTAGACATACACATAACTAGACATACATAACTAGACATACACATAACTAGACATACCCATAACTAGACATACATAACTAGACACACATATAGCTAGACATACATATAACTAGACATACATATAACTAGACATACATATAGCTAGACATACATATAACTAGACATACATATAACTAGACATACACATAACTAGACATACATATAGCTAGACATACATATAGCTAGACATACATATAATATAACTAGACATACATATAGCTAGACATGCCTTTAATATAACTAGACATACATGTAACTAGACATACAAATAACTAGACATAGATATATCTAGAATACATATAACTAGTCATACATATAACTAGACATAAATATAACTAGACATACATATAACTAGACACACACATAACTAGACACACACATAACTAAACAGACATATAACTAGACATACACATAACTAGACATACATATAACTAGACAGACATATAACTAGACATACATATAACTAGACATACATATAACTAGACATACATATAACTAGACATACATATAACTAGACACACACATAACTAGACATACATATAACTAGACATACATATAACTAGACCTACACATAACTAGACATACATACAACTAGACATACATATAACTAGACATACATATAACTAGACATACATATAACTAGACCTACATATAACTAGACATACATATAACTAGACATACATATAACTAGACATACATATAACTAGACATACACATAACTAGACATATGTAACTAGACATACATATAGCTAGACCTACATATAACTAGACATACATATAACTAGACATACATATAACTAGACATACATATAACTAGACATACACATAACTAGACATATGTAACTAGACATACATATAGCTAGACCTACATATAACTAGACCTACATATAACTAGACATACATATAACTAGACATACATATAACTAGACATACACATAACTAGACATATGTAACTAGACATACATATAGCTAGACCTACACATAACTAGACATACATATAACTAGACATACACATAACTAGACATATGTAACTAGACATACATATAGCTAGACCTACATATAACTAGACATACATATCACTAGACATACACATAACTAGACATAGATATAACTAAACAGACAGTTAAAGCTTCACAACAGGCATGAGAAAACATTTTTGAGCAGTGAGCCACATAGGATGTGGCTCATCATAAGTGGGCCACATAGGATGTGACTCATCATAAGTGGGCCACATAGGATGTGACTCATCATAAGGTGGACCACATTGGATGTGGTTCATCATAAGGTGGGCCACATTGACCAACCACAGAGTTGACCAACCATGCAGCTGACCAATCACACAGTTGGTGATTGGTCGACTCCGTGGTTGGTCAACTCTGTGGTTGGTCAACTATGTGGTTGGTCAACTCTGTGGTTGGTCCACTGTGTGATTGGTCAACTCTGTGGTTGGCCAACTGAGTGATTGGTCATCTCTGTGGTTGGCCAACTGTGTGATTGGTCATCTTTGTGGTTGGTCAACTGTGTGATTGGTCATCTCTGTGGTTGGTCAACTGTGTAATTGGTCATCTCTGTGGTTGGCCAACTGAGTGATTGGTCATCTCTGTGGTTGGTCAACTGTGTGATTGGTCATCTCTGTGGTTGGTCAACTGTGTAATTGGTCATCTCTGTGGTTGGCCAACTGAGTGATTGGTCATCTCTGTGGTTGGCCAACTGTGTGATTGGTCATCTCTGTGTTTGGTCAACTGTGTGATTGGTCATCTCTGTGTTTGGTCAACTGTGTGATTGGTCATCTTTGTGGTTGGTCAACTGTGTGATTGGTCATCTCTGTGTTTGGTCAACTGTGTAATTGGTCATCTCTGTGTTTGGTCAACTGTGTAATTGGTCATCTTTGTGGTTGGTCAACTGTGTGATTGGTCATCTCTGTGTTTGGTCAACTGTGTGATTGGTCATCTTTGTGGTTGGTCAACTGTGTGATTGGTCATCTCTGTGTTTGGTCAACTGTGTGATTGGTCATCTCTGTGTTTGGTCAACTGTGTAATTGGTCATCTCTGTGGTTGGCCAACTGTGTGATTGGTCATCTCTGTGTTTGGTCAACTGTGTGATTGGTCATCTCTGTGTTTGGTCAACTGTGTAATTGGTCATCTCTGTGGTTGGCCAACTGTGTGATTGGTCATCTTTGTGGTTGGTCAACTGTGTGATTGGTCATCTCTGTGTTTGGTCAACTGTGTGATTGGTCATCTCTGTGTTTGGTCAACTGTGTGATTGGTCATCTTTGTGGTTGGTCAACTGTGTGATTGGTCATCTCTGTGTTTGGTCAACTGTGTAATTGGTCATCTCTGTGGTTGGTCAACTGTGTGATTGGTCATCTCTGTGTTTGGCCAACTGTGTGATTGGTCATCTCTGTGTTTGGTCAACTGTGTAATTGGTCATCTCTGTGGTTGGTCAACTGTGTGATTGGTCATCTCTGTGGTTGGTCAACTGTGTGATTGGTCATCTCTGTGTTTGGTCAACTGTGTGATTGGTCATCTTTGTGGTTGGTCAACTGTGTGATTGGTCATCTCTGTGTTTGGTCAACTGTGTGATTGGTCATCTCTGTGTTTGGTCAACTGTGTAATTGGTCATCTCTGTGGTTGGCCAACTGTGTGATTGGTCATCTCTGTGTTTGGTCAACTGTGTAATTGGTCATCTCTGTGGTTGGTCAACTGTGTGATTGGTCATCTCTGTGTTTGGTCAACTGTGTGATTGGTCATCTCTGTGTTTGGTCAACTGTGTAATTGGTCATCTCTGTGGTTGGCCAACTGTGTGATTGGTCATCTCTGTGTTTGGTCAACTGTGTAATTGGTCATCTCTGTGGTTGGCCAACTGTGTGATTGGTCATCTCTGTGTTTGGTCAACTGTGTAATTGGTCATCTCTGTGGTTGGTCAACTGTGTGATTGGTCATCTCTGTGTTTGGTCAACTGTGTGATTGGTCATCTTTGTGGTTGGTCAACTGTGTGATTGGTCATCTCTGTGTTTGGTCAACTGTGTAATTGGTCATCTCTGTGGTTGGCCAACTGTGTGATTGGTCATCTGTGTTTGGTCAACTGTGTAATTGGTCATCTCTGTGGTTGGTCAACTGTGTGATTGGTCATCTCTGTGTTTGGTCAACTGTGTGATTGGTCATCTTTGTGGTTGGTCAACTGTGTGATTGGTCATCTCTGTGTTTGGTCAACTGTGTAATTGGTCATCTCTGTGGTTGGCCAACTGTGTGATTGGTCATCTCTGTGTTTGGTCAACTGTGTAATTGGTCATCTCTGTGGTTGGTCAACTGTGTGATTGGTCATCTCTGTGTTTGGTCAACTGTGTGATTGGTCATCTTTGTGGTTGGTCAACTGTGTGATTGGTCATCTCTGTGTTTGGTCAACTGTGTAATTGGTCATCTCTGTGGTTGGCCAACTGTGTGATTGGTCATCTCTGTGTTTGGTCAACTGTGTAATTGGTCATCTCTGTGGTTGGTCAACTGTGATTGGTCATCTTTGTGGTTGGTCAACTGTGTGATTGGTCATCTCTGTGGTTGGTCAACTGTGTGATTGGTCATCTCTGTGGTTGGTCAACTGTGTGATTGGTCATCTCTGTGGTTGGTCAACTGTGTGATTGGTCATCTCTGTGGTTGGTCAACTGTGTAATTGGTCATATCTGTGGTTGGTCAACTGTGTAATTGGTCATCTCTGGGTTGGTCAACTCTGTGATTGGTCATCTCTGTGGTTGGTCAACTGTGTAATTGGTCATCTCTGTGGTTGGTCAACTGTGTGATTGGTCATCTCTGTGGTTGGTCAACTGTGTAATTGGTCATCTCTGTGGTTGCTCAACTGTGTGATTGGTCATCTCTGTGGTTGCTCAACTGTGTAATTGGTCATCTCTGTGGTTGGTCAACTGTGTAATTGGTCATCTCTGTGGTTGGTCAACTGTGTAATTGGTCATCTCTGGTTGGTCAACTGTGTAATTGGTCATCTCTGTGGTTGGTCAACTGTGTAATTGGTCATCTCTGTGGTTGGTCAACTGTGTAATTGGTCATCTCTGTGGTTGGTCAACTGTGTAATTGGTCATCTCTGTGGTTGGTCAACTGTGTAATTGGTCATCTCTGTGGTTGGTCAACTGTGTAATTGGTCATCTTTGTGGTTGGTCAACTGTATAATTGGTCATCTCTGTGGTTGGTCAACTGTGTAATTGGTCATCTCTGTGGTTGGTCAACTGTGTAATTGGTCATATCTGTGGTTGGTCAACTGTGTAATTGGTCATCTCTGGGTTGGTCAACTCTGTGATTGGTCATCTCTGTGGTTGCTCAACTGTGTGATTGGTCATCTCTGTGGTTGCTCAACTGTGTAATTGGTCATCTCTGTGGTTGGTCATCTCTGTGGTTGGTCAACTGTGTAATTGGTCATCTCTGTGGTTGGTCAACTGTGTGATTGGTCATCTCTGTGGTTGGTCAATTGTGTAATTGGTCATCCCTGTGGTTGGTCAACTGTGTAATTGGTCATCTCTGTGGTTGGTCAACTGTGTAAATGGTCAACTGTGTAATTGGTCATCTCTGTGGTTGGTCAACTGTGATTGGCCAACTGTGTGATTGGTCATCTGTGTCATTGGTCATCTCTGTGTTTGGTCAACCGTGTAATTGGTCATGTCTGTGGTTGGTTAACTGTGTAACTGGTCATCTCTGTGGTTGGTCAACTGTGTAATTGGTCATCTGTGGTTGGTCAACTGTGTGATTGGTCATCTCTGTGGTTAGTCAACTGTGTAATTGGTCATCTCTGTGGTTGGTCAACTGTGTAATTGGTCATCTTTGTGGTTGGTCAACTGTGAAATTGGTCATCTCTGTGGTTGGTCAACTGTGTGATTGGTCATCTCTGTGGTTGGTCAACTGTGTGATTGGTCATCTCTGTGTTTGGTCAACTGTGTAATTGGTCATCTCTGTGGTTGGTCAACTGTGTGGTTGGTCAACTGTGTGATTGGTCATCTCTGTGGTTGGTCATCTCTGTGTTTGGTCAACTGTGTGATTGGTCAACTCTGTGGTTGGTCAACTGTCTGATTGGTCATCTCTGTGGTTGGTCAACTGTGTGATTGGTCATCTCTGTGGTTGGTCAACTGTGTGATTGGTCATCTCTGTGTTTAGTCAACTGTGTAATTGGTCATCTCCGTGGTTGGTCAACTGTGTAATTGGTCATCTCTGTGGTTGGTCAACTGTGTAATTGGTCATCTCTGTGGTTGGTCAACTGTGTGATTGGTCATCTCTGTGGTTGGTCAACTGTGTGATTGGCCATCTCTGTGGTTGTTCAACTGTGTGATTGGTCAACTCTGTGGTTGGTCAACTGTGTGATTGGTCATCTCTGTGGTTGGTCAACTGTGTGATTGGTCATCTCTGTGGTTGGTCAACTGTGTAATTGGTCAACTGTGTAATTGGTCATCTCTGTGGTTGGTCAACTGTGTAATTGGTCATCTCTGTGGTTGGTCAACTGTGTGATTGGTCATCTCTGTGGTTGGTCAACTGTGTGATTGGTCAACTCTGTGGTTGGTCAACTGTGTGATTGATCATCTCTGTGGTTGGTCAACTGTGTGATTGGTCATCTCTGTTGTCGGTCAACTCTGTGGCTGGTCAGCTGTGTAGTTGGCCAACTCTGTGGTTGGTCAACTGTGTGGTTGGTCATCTGTGTGATTGGTCAACTCTGTGGCTGCTCAGCTGTGTGGTTGGCCAATTCTGTGGTTGGTCAACGGTGTGGTTGGTCAATGTGTGGTTGGTCAACAGTGTGGTTGGTCAACTCTGTGGTTGGTCATCTCTGTGGTTGATCAACTGTGTGATTGGTCATCTCTGTTGTTGGTCAACTCTGTGGCTGGTCAGCTGTGTAGTTGGCCAACTCTGGTTGGTCAACTGTGTGGTTGGTCAACTCTGTGGCTGCTCAGCTGTGTGGTTGGCCAACTCTGTGGTTGGTCAACTCTCTGGTTGGTCAGCTGTGTGGTTGGTCAACTGTGTTGTTGGTCAACTCTGTGGTTAGTCAACTGTGTTGTTGGTCAACTCTGTGGCTGGTCAGCTGTGTGGTTGGTCAACTCTGTGGCTGGTCAGCTGTGTGGTTGGTCAACTCTGTGGCTGGTCAGCTGTGTGGTTGGTCAACTCTGTGGCTGGTCACCTGTGTGGTTGGTCAACTGTGTGGATGGCCAACTCTGTGGTTGGTCAACTGTGTTGTTGGTCAACTCTGTGGCTGGTCAACTGTGTAGTTGGCCAACTCTGTGGTTGGTCAACTCTGTGGTTGGTCAACTGAGTGGGTGGTCAGCTGTGTGGTTGGTCATCTCTGTGATTGGTCAACTGTGTTGTTGGTCAACTCTGTGGTTAGTCAACTGTGTTGTTGGTCAACTCTGTGGCTGGTCAACTGTGTAGTTGGCCAACTCTGTGGTTGGTCAATTCTGTGGTTGGTCAACTGAGTGGGTGGTCTGCTGTGTGGTTGGTCAACTCTGTGGCTGGTCAGCTGTGTGGTTAGTCAACTGTGTGGTTGGTCAACTCTGTGGTTGGTCAGCTTTGTGGTTGTTCAACTGAGTGGGTGGTCAACTGTGTAGTTGGCCAACTCTGTGGTTGGTCAACTCTGTGGTTGGTCAACTGTGTTTGGTCAACTCTGTGGCTGGTCAGCTGTGTGGTTAGTCAACTGTGTGGTTGTTCAACTCTGTGGTTGGTCAGCTGTGTGGTTGGTCAACTGAGTGGGTGGTCAACTGTGTAGTTGGCCAACTCTGTGGTTGGTCAACTCTGTGGTTGGTGAACTGTGTGGTTGGCCAAGTCTGTGGTTGGTCAACTCTGTGGTTGGTGAACTGTGTGGTTGGCCAACTCTGTGGTTGGTCAACTGTGTGATTGGTCAGCTGTGTGCTTGGTCAGCTGTGTGGTTGGTCAACTCTGTGGCTCACCAACTTTGTGGCTGGCCAACTTTGCCCTGAAATAGTGAGTAGGGAGGGATGTGGTCCAGGACAACTGAACTATAATTTATATATTCTCTGAGAGAGATAAAGTGTCAAATATATTATTGTTTCACTTACCTCTATGTGATATCTAATTATAAAAAGTTTAATTCAGTCAAAATAGCTTATACATTCTTAATTAAATTTTAGTGTGAATGATGTCACTATAAGTAGATGATTAGATCTAGCAAGTACTCAATACAAGCTTACGCTGTTGTTGTTATTGGGATAACTTGTTGAACGATTTCACTATAAGTAGGTTTTTAGATCTAGCTAGTACTCAATACAAGCTAACGTTGTTGCTTCTCAATAGTTCTAGGGCTAGATGAAAAAACTTGAAATATTAATCTTAAATATCTTTGAAAGTGTACACAACCATTGCTAGGCCAATGATAAAGTCTTGGTCGGTGTGGAGGTTGCAAGAAGCACTCTCTAGTGGACAGAGGCCCAGGTGCTGACTGATAAAATGGAGGAAGCATTTCACTAGATATTGGCATTGAAATAGTCATTCTAACTGGCAAGGCTAACTCCTCCAGGTGGTGAACTCCGCACCGGTAATACTGAGAAGGGTGGTTTGGGACGAAGAATACCAGAAGTCTCCACAGATACAGGTTCGATGACACACTACTCCGAGAGCAATACTTCGACAGCTATCTTCAGCTTTACAAGCAATAAAGTCTCGGTCTGTCGTCGACAAGAAGAGAAGTGTAATCAAATTATAAAATTAAAATTTGAAAAATACACCCTAGAAATTTCAAAAAGTAACTGTTGTGTTAGTAGGTTGAGTTGGAATTAGTAGTAAAGGTAATGGATGGAGGATTTTGATGTTGTTGTTATTTTGTGGATTGGCAGAATCGGTAGAGCGTTGGACAACATGCTTTACGGCATATAGTTATGCCCTTTACGTTCTGAGTTCAAATCCCGCTGAGGTTAGCTTTGCCTTTCATCCTTACAGGGTTGATAATCAACTTCCCCCTCCTTCAAAATTCTTGGCCTTGTGTTTAAATCAGAAACCATTATTAGCTCAGTGGTAGATTGGCAGAATGGTTAGAACATTACACAAAAATAGTGGTTTGTGTTTCAAATTTTTCTCTACATTGTGAGTTCAAATCTTGCTGAGGTCAACTTTGCCTTTCATTCTTCCAGAAGATATAAACACATCTGGTATATTACTGTTGATATAACACATCTGGTATATTACTGTTGATATAACACATCTGGTATATTACTGTTGATATAACACATCTGGTATATTACTGTTGATATAAACACATCTGGTATATTACTGTTGATATAAACACATCTGGTATATTACTGTTGATATAAACACATCTGGTATATTACTGTTGATATAAACACAACTGGTATATTACTGTTGATATAACACATCTGGTATATTACTGTTGATATAACACATCTGGTATATTACTGTTGATATAAACACATCTTGTATATTACTGTTGATATAAACACATCTGGTATATTACTGTTGATATAAACACATCTGGTATATTACTGTTGATATAAACACATCTGGTATATTACTGTTGATATAAACACATCTGGTATATTACTGTTGATATAAACACATCTGGTATATTACTGTTGATATAAACACATCTGGTATATTACTGTTGATATAAACACATCTTGTATATTACTGTTGATATAACACATCTGGTATATTACTGTTGATATAACACATCTGGTATATTATTGTTGATATAAACACATCTGGTATATTACTGTTGATATAACACATCTGGTATATTACTGTTGATATAACACATCTGGTATATTACTGTTGATATAACACATCTGGTATATTACTGTTGATATAAACACATCTGGTATATTACTGTTGATATAAACACATCTGGTATATTACTGTTGATATAACACATCTGGTATATTACTGTTGATATAACACATCTGGTATATTACTGTTGATATAACACATCTGGTATATTACTGTTGATATAAACACATCTGGTATATTACTGTTGATACAAACACATCTGGTATATTACTGTTGATATAACACATCTGGTATATTACTGTTGATATAAATACATCTGGTATATTACTGTTGATATAAACACATCTGGTATATTACTGTTGATATAACACATCTGGTATATTACTGTTGATATAACACATCTGGTATATTACTGTTGATATAAACACATCTGGTATATTACTGTTGATATAAACACATCTGGTATATTACTGTTGATATAACACATCTGGTATATTACTGTTGATATAAACACATCTGGCATATTACTGTTGATATAAACACGCCTGGTATATTACTGTTGATATAACACATCTGGTATATTACTGTTGATATAAACACATCTGGTATATTACTGTTGATATAACACATCTGGTATATTACTGTTGATATAAACACATCTGGTATATTACTGTTGATTTAAACACATTTGGTATATTACTGTTGATATAAACACATCTGGTATATTAATGTTAATATAAACACATCTGGTATATTACTGTTGATATAAACACATCTGGTATATTACTGTTAATATAAACACATCAGGTATATTACTGTTGATATAAACACATCTGGTATATTACTGTTGATATAAACACATTTGGTATATTACTGTTGTTATAAACACATCTGGTATATTACTGTTAATATAAACACATCTGGTATATTACTGTTGATATAAACACATCTGGTATATTACTGTTAATATAAACACATCTGGTATATTACTGTTGATATAAACACATCTGGTATATTACTGTTGATATAAACACATCTGGTATGTTACTGTTGATATAAACACATCTGGTATATTACTGTTGATATAAACACATCTGGTATATTACTGTTGATATAAACACATCTGGTATATTACTGTTAATATAAACACATCTGGTATATTACTGGTGATATAAACACATCTGGTATATTACTGTTAATATAAACACATCTGGTATATTACTGTTGATATAAACACATCTGGTATATTACTGTTGATATAAACACATCTGGTATATTACTGTTGATATAAACACATCTGGTATATTACTGTTGATATAAACACATCTGGTATATTAACTGTTGATATAAACACATCTGGTATATTACTGTTGATATAAACACATCTGGTATATTACTGTTGATATAAACACATCTGGTATATTACTGTTGATATAACACATCTGGTATATTACTGTTGATATAACACATCTGGTATATTACTGTTGATATAAACACATCTGGTATATTACTGTTGATATAAACACATCTGGTATATTACTGTTAATATAAACACATCTTGTATATTACTGTTGATATAAACACATCTGGTATATTACTGTTTATATAAACACATTTGGTATATTACTGTTGATATAAACACATCTGGTATATTACTGTTTATATAAACACATTTGGTATATTACTGTTGATATAAACACATCTTGTATATTACTGTTGATATAACACATCTGGTATATTACTGTTTATATAAACACATTTGGTATATTACTGTTGATATAAACACATCTGGTATATTACTGTTGATATAAACACATCTGGTATATTACTGTTAATATAAACACATCTGGTATATTACTGTTGATATAAACACATCTGGTATATTACTGTTAATATAAACACATCTGGTATATTACTGTTGATATAACACATCTGGTATATTACTGTTGATATAAACACATTTGGTATATTACTGTTGATATAAACAATCTGGTATATTACTGTTAATATAAACACATCTGGTATATTACTGTTGATATAAACACATCTGGTATATTACTGTTGATATAAACACATCTGGTATATTACTGTTAATATAAACACATCTGGTATATTACTGTTGATATAAACACATCTGGTATATTACTGTTAATATAAACACATCTGGTATATTACTGTTGATATAAACACATTTGGTATATTACTGTTGATATAAACACATCTGGTATATTACTGTTAATATAAACACATCTGGTATATTACTGTTGATATAAACACATCTGGTATATTACTGTTGATATAAACACATCTGGTATATTACTGTTGATATAAACACATCTGGTATATTACTGTTAATATAAACACATCTGGTATATTAACTGCTGATATAAACACATCTGGTATATTACTGTTGATATAAACACATCTGGTATATTACTGTTGATATAAACACATCTGGTATATTACTGTTAATATAAAAACATCTGGTATATTACTGTTGATATAAACACATCTGGTATATTACTGTTAATATAAAAACATCTGGTATATTAACTGCTGATATAAACACATCTGGTATATTACTGTTGATATAAACACATCTGGTATATTATTACTGTTGATTAAAGTTTTCTTTCTTTTTTTATATCAAACTTTAAAACACTAATTTCTTAAATTTTAATCATAATAATTGTTTCTACTTTAGGCACAAGGCCAGCAAATACCCAGTGTATTACTGGTACTTTATTTTATCAACCCCGTAAGGATGAAAGGCAAAGTTAACCTCGGCGGGATTTGAACTCGGGCCCTTGCCAATCTGAGTTCAAATCCCGCCGAGGTTAACTTTGCCTTTCATCCTTACGGGGTCGATAAAATAAAGTACCAGTAATGCACTGGGTAATTGCTGTAATAATAATAATAATAATAATTATTATTATTATTATAACCATAACACTATAATACTAATATTTCATTTTTCTCTTCCCTATCATCATCATCATATCCATTACCACCATCATCAGTTTTAAAATCTGTTTTTCCATGCTGGCATGGGTTGGATGGGTATGCAATACAGAATCCTTATACACATCTCAATCCTGCACCGTATTGCATGAGGTTTTGGCTGGGGTTTTCACAACTGGATGCCCTTTTTATTGCCAACCATTATTTCTTCACTGTACGGCCTTTCTTTCTCTATTTTTCTCCATCTTTCTCATCTACAACAATGTAGTCATATCTTCTTTGCATTTATATTCTTAAATTCTTATCAATTTAATTTACATCATTTTTACATCTTTTTCCTAATAATATTTTCTCCGCTGATTTACTATCTTGCATGTAGACTTTCATAATGCATATTTTTCTAAACATTAAGAAAAATTAATTCTTTATTAAAAAAATATTTCTTTGATATTTTCTTTTTTATAAAAGTTCTTTTTTAAATTCCACTTTAAAAAAATTCTACTAGAATATTTTTCACTAAAAAAAAAACACCATTAAAAATAATTTCCTTCCCAAAACAGAAATACTAGTGACTGAAATAAACTGAAGATTCCTAGTAGCTTAACTCTTTATTAACAATCTAAACTATAATAAAATAAGGAGTGCGGGACTGCATCCAGAATATATTTTTATCCTGTTAGTAAAATAAGTTGGATTACTTTGAATAAATAATGAATGAATATTACATAATTTATCTCCTAAATTTCGTTATTCTTGATTAAATATAAATAATTTTGTTATTTTAAGATTCACTTCTTAAAAATGTTCAAATGTCAACACTTCCTGTTAGCGATCGCTTAAATAAACATTCATATATTTCCGTCAGTAATTTTCTTCTAATGCAGTTTATATATAATATCGTCTTTTTTTAATGTATCATGGATTACGTTACTGATTACAGAAGACAGTGTAACGCAGTCTTCGTTCAATTTCTGTGTATATTGTCAATTACAATTTTATTTGATGTATCATATCTACATATATATATACCTGCGTATAATATCAATACACACACTACACATGTATCATATCTACATGTATATATACCTGCGTATAATATCAATACACACACTACACATGCTAGCAGAAAACAATCTTTCGGGTGGTTTTCTGCTAGTAACAATAACTGTGTATTTTGTATATGTCATCCGAACGAGTATTCTCCACTTCCAACCAACTTATACCGTCAGCCTCGTGGTCCTAGTCGACAGGATGGAGATTGCAAGGGAGACATGCTGGAACAGCCTCTCCACGTCTTGGGGCTCACATCTGTGGGCAGCCAACTCCACTCTGATAGCAGTGAGGAGGGATGTGGTCCAGGGGCCAAGAACACCAGAAGTCTCCACTGTTACAGGTTCTATCACAAACTTATCACATGAGTAAGGATGTGGTCTGGGGGCGAGGAACACTGGAAGTCTTCACTGCTACAGGCTCTACTACATTTCATTACAATATTTCTAACGAAAGGCACTACTTATGATTTTCAAATAAATCTTTAAATAATCAAACAGGGAAAAAGTTGATAAAGCAGATGCAAAGACTGTGATTAATTTTGGTTAAAGTAGATTAGAAACTCTTTTGTTTTTAACATGGGTATTGTACCAACAATTTGGGAAGAGAAATGCCAAGTACATCCACCCCAGTACTTAACTGGTACTTTATTTTATCAACCCCAGAAGGATGAAAGATAAAGTTGACTTTGGTAGGATTTGAACTCAGAA
>OZ024741.1:414055811-414072380 GCA_964016885.1 Eledone cirrhosa | reverse complement strand
GTCATACAGAATGGGGTTGTTCCGAAGGACTGGCGTAGCAGCATCATCATTAACTGTTACAAGGGTAAAGGAGACACCCTAGATAGGAGTAACTATAGAGGCATTAAATTAATCGACCAGGTCATGAAGGTCACGGAAAAAGTAATAGCGCAACTAATCAGAAAGAGAATTGATCTAGATGAAATGCAGTTCGGGTTTGTGTCAGGCAAAAGTACCACAGATGCTCTTTTCATTGTACGACAACTACAGGAGAAGTACCTAGCTAAAAGTAAACCCCTATACTTAGCTTTCGTCGACTTGGAGAAAGCCTTCGACAGAGTCCCCCGTTCCATTATCTGGTGGACTCTTGGAAAACTAGATGTTGACGAATGGCTTGTGAGGGCCATACAAGCCATGTATAAAGAAACAGTCAGTAAGGTTAGAATTAACAACGAATATAGTGAAGAGTTTAGCGTAAAAGTTGGTGTCCATTAGGGCTATGTTCTTAGCCCCCTACTATTTATTATTGCCCTTCAGGCTATAACAGAGGAGTTCAAGACCGGCTGCCCATGGGAACTCCTATACTCAGATGATCTAACGCTCATAGCTGAATCAATGGCCGAGCTAGAGAAGAAATTCCAAACAGGGAAGCACGGCCTAGAATCAAAAGGCCTTAAAATTAACCTGGCTAAGACTAAAGTTCTAGTTTGTAGGAAAGAAAATAAGGCGCCGGTCCCCTCCGGTATATTGGCCATGCTCTGTGTGTAGGAAAGGCGTAGGTAGAAACTCTATTTTATGTCCCAAATGCAAAGTATGGGTGCATAAAAGATGTAGTGGGATCACAGGTAAGCTAACTAAGAACATAGATTTTACATGTGGCCGGTGCTCTGGTGCAATAAGTAGCAGCAAGTGCTCACAAAATACTAGCTCTTTCAATTGCGCAGAGGGTTCTATAGAAATAGTGGACAGCTTCCGTTACCTGGGTGACAATATCAGCAGTGGGGGAGGGTGCTCTGAAAGTACAGTAGCTAGAGTCAGAACTGGATGGAAAAAGTTCAGAGAGCTTATACCACTATTAGCCGCTAAAGGGTTCTCCCTAAAAATGAAAGGCAGGTTGTATGATGCCTGCATACGAACAGCAATGTTGCATGGCAGTGAGAACTGGGCATTGTGTGCAGAGGATATACGCAGACTAGAGAGGAACGAAGCTTGCATGCTCCGCTGGATGTGTAATAGTAATATACGTGAACGTCAAAGCATAAACGAACTAAGGAAAAATTTAGAAATAAGAGGGATCAGATGTTGTTTACTCGAGAGAAGGCTACGTTGGTATGGTCACGTGATGCGCATGAAAGGCGACAGCTGTATAACAAAGTGCAGGGCAATAAAGATAGATGGTAGCCACGGAGTAGGCAGACCCAGGAAAACCTGGGACGAGCTAATAAATTCCGACCTCACACACACCTCTCCAAGACAATGTCACTGGACCGAGACCTTTGGCGGTACTCAGTAACAGAGAAGACCCGCCTTACCTAAATACAAAGTAAAACCTACTAGTCAGTAGGCATCTCTAACAAAATACCCCCCCCCCCCCCCCCTCCGTCCCATCCACACCACCCCGTTCTATGTAAAGTTATGTTGGTGCCACAACATCCAGGCCGAAACAAACGAGATCGTGTAGGTGTCATGACAAAAAAACACACAGTCCACGCTGTAATGTGGCCGTGTAGGCAACACGGTAAAAACCTCCCAGACCCACACTGTAAATGTGGTTGGTGTTAAGAAGGGCATCCAGCTGCAGAAAACCCGCCAGACAGTCCTATGCGAGCAAGACAACCACTCTTGTCTCAAGTGGGAAAACTCCCGTCCAAACCCATGCAAGCGTGGAACAGGGACGTTAAACGATGATGATGATAATGATGATATGTATATATATATATATGTATGTATATGTATATATATATATATATATATGTATGTATATGTATATATATATATACATGTATATATATATGTATGTATATGTATATATATATATATACACATGTATATATATATATATATATGTATATATATATATATGTATAGATATATATATATGTATAGATATATATATATATACATGTATATATGTATAGATATATATATGTATAGATATATATATATATACATGTATGTATATGTATAGATATATATATGTATGTATATGTATAGATATATATATATGTATGTATATGTATAGATATATATATATACATGTATATGTATGTATATGTATAGATATATATATATATATATACATGTATATGTATGTATATGTATAGATATATATATATATATATACATGTATCATCATCATCATCATCATCATCAACGTTTAACGTCCGTGTTCCACGCTTGCATGGGTTTGGACGGGGGTAGTCCCACTTGAGGCAAGAGTGATTGTCTTGCTCGCATAGGACTATCTGGCAGGTTTTCTACTGTTGGATGCCCTTCCTAACACCAACCACATTTACAGTGTGGGTCTGGGAGGTTTTTACCGTGTTGCCTACACGGCCACATTACAGCGTGGACTGTGTGTTTTTTGTCGTGACACCTACACGATCTCATTTGTTTCGGCCTCGATGGCGCGGCACCAACATAACTTTACATAGAACGGGGTGGTGTGGATGGGGTGGGGGTCGTGGTGGTGGGACGGGGTGTATTTTGTTAGAGATGCCTACTGGCTGGAGTAGGTTTTACTATATATATATATATATATATATACATATTTAGGTAAGGCGGGTCTTCTCTGTTACTGAGTACCGCCAAAGGTCTCGGTCCAGTGACATTGTCTTGGAGAGGTGTAAGTGTGTGATGTCGGAGTTTATCAGCTCGTCCCAGGTTTTTCTAGGTCTGCCTATTCCGTGACTACCGTCTATCTTTATTGCCCTGCACTTTGTTATACAGCTATCGACTTTCATGCGCATCACGTGTCCATACCAACGTAGCCTTCTCTCGAGTAAACAACATCTGATCCCTCTTATCTCTAATTTTTTCCTTAGTTCGTTTATGCTTTGCCGTTCACGTATATTACTGTTACACATCCAGCGGAGCATGCAAGCTTCGTTCCTCTCTAGTCTGCGTATATCCTCTGCACACAATGCCCAGGTCTCACTGCCATGCAGCATTGCTGTTCGTATGCAGGCATCGTACAACCTGCCTTTCATTTTTAGGGAGAACCCTTTAGCAGCTAATAGTGGTATAAGCTCTCTGAACTTTTTCCAACCAGTTCTGACTCTAGCTACAGTACTTTCAGAGCACCCTCCCCCACTGCTGATTTTATCGCCCAGGTAACGGAAGCTGTCCACTATTTCTATAGAACCCTCTGCGCAATTGAAAGAGCTAGTATTTTGTGGGCACTTGCTGCTACTTATTGCACCAGAGCACCGGCCACATGTAAAATCTATGTTCTTAGTTAGCTTACCTGTGATCCCACTACATCTTTTATGCATTTAGGACATAAAATGGAGTTTCTACCTACGCCTTTCCTACACACCGAGCACGACCATTTCCCAGAAGGGACCGCCGCCTTGTTTTCTTTCCTACAAACTAGTACTTTGGTCTTAGCCAGGTTAATTTTAAGTCCTTTTGACTCAAGGCCGTGCTTCCATGTTTGGAATTTCTTCTCTAGCTCGGCCATTGATTCCGCTATGAGTGTCAGGTCGTCTGCGTATAGGAGTTCCCATGGGCAGCCTGTCTTGAACTCCTCTGTTATAGCCTGAAGGGCAATAATAAATAGTAGTGGGCTGAGAACAGAGCCCTGATGGACGCCAACTTTTACGCTAAACTCTTCACTATATTCGTTGTTAATTCTAACCTTGCTGACTGTTTCTTTATACATGGCTTGTATAGCCCTCACAAGCCATTCGTCAACGCCTAGTTTTCTAAGAGCCCACCAGATAATGGAGCGGGGGACTCTGTCGAAGGCTTTCTCCAAGTCGACAAAAGCTAAGTAGAGGGGTTTACCTTTAGCTAGGTACTTCTCCTGTAGTTGTCGTACTATGAAAAGAGTGTCTGTGGTACTTTTGCCTGACACAAACCCGAACTGCATTTCATCTAGATCAATTCTCTCTCTGATTAGTTGCGCTATTACTTTTTCCGTGACCTTCATGACCTGGTCGATTAATTTAATGCCTCTATAGTTACTCCTATCTAGGGCGTCTCCTTTACCCTTATAACAGTTAACGATGATGCTGCTATGCCAGTCCTTCGGAACAACCCCATTCTGTACGACTTGGTTAACTATGCGGGTGACCATGGTGTGTCCCACCGTGCCAGATGCCTTCAGCATCTCAGCAACTATTTCCGAAGGCCCAGCCGCCTTACCCGTCTTCATATCCTTGATTGCCTTACTTATTATACTCCCCTCGACTAACACTGCTGGTCCCTCTATTGGGTCGATATGGGGGAGACTGTCTTTCTCCCATTTATTCTCCTCATTTAGTAGCCTTTCATAGTGACATTTCCAAGCTACCTTCTTATCAGCGTCGGTGATGGCAAGTGTGCCATCGTCGTTTAGTACACACTTCTCCCCGACAATATCACGGTTTTCCTTGACGCATTGCCTAGCAATCCTGAACACCTCACGTTTTTGGTCATCGCGTTGTAGAACATGCTTGAACTTTCTTTCCTCAGCTTCCCTTCTTGCTAAGTACACTTGTCTCCTAGCTTCCCTCCTGGCCACTTGATAGTCTTCTCTACTTCCCCCATCCCGCCATACTTTCCAAGCCTGCTTTTTGGCCTTAATTGACCCCTCCACCTTACTGTTCCACCACCATGTTACTCTCCTCCTGCCTACAGGCCTGCTCCAGCCACAGACTTCGTCTCTCGCCAACAGCAGGTTTGCTTTCAGAAATTCCCACTCTCCCTCTATATTGTCCGACTCTAAATGTTCTTCCTTACTGTCGAAAGCATCAAGTAATATGCTTTGAAATTTATTCCTGGCTGTGGGGTCCTTTAGCTTCCATATTTTTCTCCTGAGGATAGTCCTCTTCTGCTGTCGAGTACGTCTCGTCCTGACTATGAGGTCGCTAATTATCAGTCTATGTTGGGAGGTGCATTCTTCATGGGGGAGGGAATTAGTGTTTACAACAGACACTCTGTCACGTCTTCTGGTAAGGATATAATCTACCTGGCTTGTGTGTTCCCCGGATCTATAGGTGATCAGGTGATTGTCACGTTTTTTGAAGTTAGTGTTACAGATAGTTAGGTTATTTGCGTCACAGAATTCCAGGATTCTGGAGCCTTCCTCATTTCTAGTACCAAACCCATAGCCTCCATGGATTTCGTCGTAGCCGTCACAATGTTGTCCAACGTGACCATTTAGGTCGCCTGCGATAATTATATAGTCACTGTCGGATATTTGGGAGGTAGTTAGCATCAGTGTCTCATAGAATCTGCCTTTTATAGTGCCGGGCAGTCCGGATTGGGGTGCGTACGCAGATATTACTGTCACCGTAGTTCTATTGAGGACAAGTCGTATTTTAATTATTCTGTCGTTCACTCTATTTACGTCTATTATCCTATCTGCCCACTTTTCTGCTACCATGATTCCTACTCCACCCAGCCCATCGTCGTTTCCCACCCAGAAAAGCTTATAACATCGTTTTTTACCCTCAATGAACCTAGCAGACCCACCCCTCCACCTGGTCTCTTGAATACAACAAACATCGACCTCCTTACGTTCAAGCATTTCTACAACCTCGTTAGCGCGACCCTTTAGGGTGCCTACATTTATGGTACCAACTCTGAAGTTTTGGATTGCGTTTGGGGGTGGGGGGCGGGGGGCGATGGGGTTATGTTAGCCGTCCGCGGTGGAAACAATGAGGAGTGCTCGCATTCTCGTCCAAGAGGTGAATTTGTCTTTATCTTTGGCATTGTCGCTTGAGCGTCCAGATTTTCCTCTATCTCTCCTCCACTCTCCAGGATTCCGCAGTCCATCCATCCATCATATATCGAAAGGCAACCAGGCAAGCGATAGTATAGGCCTCTGGCTTCTGATTGGTCCGCGTAATAATACTGGTGATGCGTGGGGGCTCTGTTTTATGATTGGTCCACGTAATAGCAATGGTGGTGCGTGGGGGTGGGACGGAGGGGTGTTGGGTAGCTAGATAGAAGGTAATGGTTGAATGGGGTCCTTGCATTTAACAAGCGATTAACAAAAATACAAAATTTGTTCTGTTCAATACGACCAAAAACTTTCGTATTTAACAATTAATAAAAACAAAAAATGTAGTTTGTTTTAGCGATAGATTGGCTATTTGGACTTGATACGAAATATGGATTGTTTTGAAAATACGCTAGAATTAGGATTAAAATACGCTAGAATTAGGATTTGTGGAGGCAGAGAAATGAAGGAAAATTTGTACATTACGTTACATGAATATCGTGGGGTAGACAGCAAGCAATGAAATTTGGCGAAGTGAATTACTATCATATATATATATATATATATATAGAGAGAGAGAGAGGGGGGGGGGGCATGATGGTTGTGTGTGTTAGGCGTTTGACCGCCCCATGCCTTCGAAGAAGGAAGAAGGAAAGGATTTTGTTTTTTTGTTTTGAAGATACGCTAGAATTAGGGATTGAGGTTTGAAAATACGTTAGGAATTAAGGTTTGAAAATACGCTAGATAGAAGGTAATGATTGAATGGGGTCCTTGCATTTAACAAGCGATTAACAAAAATACAAAATTTGTTCTGTTCAATACGACCAAAAACTTTCGTATTTAACAATTAAATGTATAGATATATATATATATATATATACATGTATAGATATATACATGTATATATATACATGTATATATATGTATAGATACATATATATATATACATGTATATATATATATGTATGTATATGTATAGATACATATATATATATACATGTATGTATATATATATATATATATATATACACATGTATATATATATATATATATATATATATATATATATACATGTATATATATATATATATATATACATGTATATATATATATATATATATACATACATGTATGTATATATATATATATATACATGTAACAACAACAACAGCAGCAACATCAACAACAACAACAACAGCAACAACACCATCGTCTGTGTTGAATGTGTGTGTATGTATTTGTATATATGCGACAGCAATAACAGCATCAACACCATTGTCTGCAGTAACAGCAGCAGTGAAATGAAGGACAACAACAACAACGACAACAACTACAATAACAACTACAGCACCAACAACTGCCACCACCATCACTGACCATCCACCACCACCACGCTGATACCATCCACCACCACCACACTGACACCATCCACCACCGCCATTACCAGCGTAAAGCAAACAATTATTAGGCGGTGGATTGGCAGTATCGGTAGAGGGTCGGACGCCATGCTTTCCAGCATAGTTACGTCCCTTTACGATCTGAGTTCAAATCCCGCCGAGGTTAATTTTGCCTTTCATCCTTACGGGGTCGATAAAATAAAGTACCAGTAATGCACTGGGTAATTGCTGGCCTTGTGCCAAAAGTAGAAACAATTATTGTTATTGTTATTATATACAAGCCGAACTGGACTGGGAAAGGTCAACAGTTGACATGATAGTGATCTTGACGATTTTGATTTTGTATCAGTACTGTCGGTAATATATGTATATATATATATGTTTGTGAGTGGTGTGTGTGATTGTATGCATGAATGAGTGTTGGTATGTGTGGTTGTGGTTTGTATGCATGAGTATTGGTGTGCGAGTCGTGTCAATAAGTTTTTTTTTTTTTTTTTTTTTTTTTAATGACCATGCTGTAAAATGGAGGGGTAGAGAGGGCCCTTGAGTCTAGTAAGACATCCTCTCTAGTGCTGGTGGCACAAATAAAAGCACCCAGTCCATGCTGTAAAGTGGCGCTGGTGTTAGGAAGGGCATCCAACCAGTGTATCAATGCCAAAAAGCTTATCAGCACAGCAACAAAACAGCATAGAAAAATATGAAGACGTCGCATCTCAGAGTTGCAACACTTAATGTTGGCACTCTCAGAGGTAGATCTGCTGAAATAGCGGAGATGCTGGAGAGAAGGCAGGTGGATGTGTGCTGCGTGCAAGAGGTGAGATGGAGAGGTGCCTCTGCGAGACTAGTCGTAGGCAAGCGTCTTAGCTATAAGCTATTCTGGGTAGGTAAGGATGATGGGTTAGGGGGAGTAGGCATTTTCCTGGCTGAGAAATGGATCAATAAGACAATAGAGGTAGTTCGAGTTAGTAATCGAATAATTAAGCTTAGATTAGTTGTAGGTAGGAGACTACTGACAATCATCTCGGTCTATGCTCCCCAAGCAGGCCTAGGCAAAGATGAGAAAGACTGCTTTTATGAGCAACTTTTGCAAACAACCACAATGACAGAGGACGGAGACATCGTTATGCTAGCAGGAGACTTCAATGGTCATGTTGGACAGCTCCAGGATGGTTACACTGGGGTACATGGTGGGCACGGTTACGGTTCAAGAAATGAAGAAGGAGTGAGAGTTCTTGAATTTTGTGATGCAAGTACATTGACTATTTGCAACACAAACTTCCAGAAACCTGCCAATCACCTAATAACCTACAAATCTGGTGAGCACATAAGCCAGATTGACTTCCTGCTAGTTAGGCAGCGGGACAGGCAGATAGTGTCTAATACCAAGGCATACCCTGGGGAAGAATGTACCCCACAGCATAGGTTAGTTGTTAGTGATATCTCAGTAAGCAAGAGATGGAATGAGACATATAGGAAGGTGTGGAGAAGAAAGGTCTGGAAGCTAAAAGACCTTTCACTAAAATTCAAATTTAGGAAAGCCCTTCAAGATGTATATGACGAAAAAGAAGACGATTTAGAGACGTATGACATAGATAATAACTGGAAGTTCTTACGTGACAACTTGCTGAAGGCTACTGATGAAACCTGTAACTGGAGCAGAGTTCCAACCAGACAGAGAGTGACCTGGTGGTGGAACAGCACAGTAGATAAGGCTATTAGAGACAAAAGACTAGCATGGAAGGCTTGGAAAAAGGGTGGGAGTAGGGAAGAATATACAGCCACTAAGAGAGAAGCTAGACGTCAGGTGTACTTAGCACGCAGGGAGGCAGAGAGTAGGAGGTTTGCCAATGTTCTGCGACGGGAAGATCAGAGGCGTGCGGTGTTCCACATTGCAAGGCAGTGTGTCAATGCAAATCAGGATGTTGTTGGTGATAAATGTGTCCGGGATGATGCCGGTGTACTTAGTGTCACGAATGACCAGAAAAAGGAGGCCTGGAAATGTCATTATGAGAGACTGATGAATGTGGAGAACGAATGGGAGAGAGAGAAATTACCCTTGGTAGATTCGACAGAGGGACCAGCTATTGAGATTGACGAATATAGGGTCCAAGAGGCGATTAGGGAAATGAAAAATGGTAAGGCTTCCGGACCATCGGGAATAGTTGCTGAGATGCTGAATGCATCAGGGGACGTAGGCACTAAACTGGTTGCACGCATCATCAATCAGGCTATATATGGTGGTGTCATACCCAAAGACTGGTGCAGAAGTATTCTCATAAATTGCTACAAAGGTAAAGGGGATGCTTTGGAGAGGAGCAATTATAGGGGTATAAAACTGATAGATCAGGTTATGAAAGTGGCAGAAAGGATTTTAGCACAACTAATTAGGGAAAGGGTCAAACTAGATGAGATGCAGTTTGGTTTTGTGCCTGGGAAGAGTACAACAGATGCCCTCTTCTTGGTGAGACAAATGCAAGAGAGGTTCTTAGAGAAGAATAAGCCACTATACTTAGCCTTTGTTGACCTAGAGAAGGCCTTTGATAGGGTACCCCGATCTGTCATCTGGTGGTCCCTAAGGAAGCTGGGTGTTGAGGAATGGCTTGTGAGGACAATGCAAACTTTGTACAGAGGTACTCTCAGTAAAGTCAGGGTAGGAATGGAGTTTAGTGAGGAATTCCAGATACAAGTAGGAGTACATCAGGGTTCGGTCCTCAGCCCGCTCTTGTTCATTATAGTCCTCCAAGCCATAACAGAGGAATTTAAGGCTCTTATGGCAGAATCAGTAGAGGAGCTAGAGAATAAATTCCGGCTATGGAAACAGCAGTTGGAAGCAAGAGGACTGAGAGTAAATCTAGCTAAGACAAAAGTGTTGATGAGTAGAAAAGAGGACAAAACCCTGATTCCGTCAGGGAAATGGCCATGTTCGATATGCAGAAAAGGAACTGGCATAAATTCTATAAAATGCACACAATGCAGGTCCTGGGTACACAAGAGATGTAGCGGGATAGCAGGCAAACTAACAGGTAGGGAGAAATATGTATGCAGTAGATGTACAGGGAAATTAGACAATAGAAGTCGCACTGATAGACACATTTTTCAAATGCGAGAGGGCGCTATAGAAGTGGTGGATAGCTTCCGGTACCTAGGAGATCAGATTAGCATGGGAGGAGGGTGTTCCGAGGCCATAGTATCTAGAATAAGGACAGGTTGGAAGAAGTTTAGGGAGCTGCTTCCTCTGTTGACGAAGAAGGGTTTCTCCCTGCGTACGAAAGGCCGGTTGTATGATGCCTGTATGAGGAGCGCGATGCTGCATGGTAGTGAGACATGGGCTGCAACCGCAGAAGATATGCGACGGCTGGAGAGAAATGAGGCAAGCATGCTCCGTTGGATGTGCAGTGTAAATGTGCGTGAACGACCCAGCATAAATGTGTTGAGAGAGAAACTGTGTCTGAGAGGGATAGAATGTAGTGTACGGGAGAGGAGACTGAGGTGGTATGGACATGTGATGCGCATGGAGGATGACCGATGGGTGAAGAAGTGCCAGGAAATGCCAGTTGAAGGAAGACGTGGTAGAGGTAGACCACGAAAAACATGGGCGGAGGTGGTGAGAACAGACCTCAGATCATTGAAGCTCACGGTGGAGATGACGAGGGACCGTGACGAGTGGAGAGATGCTGTGCTGAATAAGACCCGTCCCACCCTTGCAAGCAGGGAAAAGCGGACGTAAAATGATGATGATATATATGTATATATATATACATATATATCATCATCATTTTACGTCCGCTTTTCCCTGCTTATATGTATATGTATAGATATATATGTATAGATATATGTATGTATATGTATAGATATATATATATGTATGTATATGTATAGATATATATATGTATGTATAGATATAGATATATATATGTATGTATATGTATATATATGTATGTATAGATATATATATGTATGTATATGTATATATATATATATACATATATATATGTATGGATATCATTTTCATTTTACGTCCGATTTTCCCCTGCTTGCAAGGGTGGGACGGGAACTGATTCTGGCCTGATTTCTACAGCTGGATGCCCTTCCTAACACCAACCTCATTTACAGTGAGTGCTGGGTGCTTTTTTGCTGCGGCACCTCCACGACCACTTTGCAGTGGAATGATAGGGACCCCAGTCCCTATCATCTCATTTCTACAGCTGAGTAAACTGGAGCAATGTGAAATAAAGTGTCTTGCTCAAGGAAACAACATCACCCGGTCTGAGAATTGAACTCACAACCTTTCGATTGCAAGGCCAATGCTCTAACCACTAAGCCATGTGCCTCCACACATATATATATATATATATATATATATATATATATATATACAAGTATATATATATGTATGTATATGTATATATATATATATATATATATGTATGTATATGTATATATAAATATATATATATATATATATATATATATGTATGTATATGTATATATAAATATATATATATATATATATATATATGTATGTATATGTATATATAAATATATATATATATATATATATATGTATGTATATGTATATATAAATATATATATATATATATATATATGTATGTATATGTATATATAAATATATATATATATACATGTATATATATATATATGTATGTATATGTATAGATATATATGTATGTATATGTATATGTATATGTATAGATATAGATATATATGTATGTGCAAAATTTCTATTTAAATTGTTGGGATGCAACAAGCAAATATTATAACTGATATAAAGCACTCAACAAATATTTGGAGTAGATATACCATATTAATAAATGGAAACTATATTTATAAAACCATATTTATTTCATTATATATATTTCAAGGTTATTATATATATTTCAAGGTTATATTGACGTACCCTTTCAAAAAGGTGACCGTTGCTTTCCGGATGGCCTCCAAAAGCAACGGTCACCTTTTTGAAAGGGTACGTCAATATCTATTTGTAAAACTGTTATATATTGTATTTTGTCTGATGAAGGCATACCATGATTTAACTTGGTATCCTTGAAATATATATAATGAAATAAATATGGTTTTATAAATATAGTTTCCATTTATTAATATTGTATATATATGTATGTATATGTATAGATATATATATGTATATGTATAGATAGAATTAATAAATCTGTACTCCAATGTTACTAGGTAGTCGCATTGGATGGAGTCAACCGACGTCGGAGATTGCTCAACGTATAATAAAATATGCTTTAAAATCCGGAGAAAATATGAAGTTTATGAAACGGAAATGCGGGTATAAAGAATTTATTAGGTAACAATTGTTTCTATAGTGTGTGGGTTACCTATACCTCGCTATTTGTATAATATAAAAAATATTATCATAAATCGTAGGTACACTGTAAGAGAACACACCATGTCGTCAGACCTTTATGGTAGAATGATAGAAAAATATTTTATACACTAGATATGTGAGAAAGTAGGAGGTAGGAAGGGAAGAGGAAGAGGGAAGCGAGTAAGGGGGAGGGAGTCTTAGGATTCAAGACTATCAGAGTAGTAGAGATTGTATAGAAGAAAATGTTTTGGCAGCAGTTAGCTAAATGAGGCGTGTTAGGGTTGGCGGGGGAAGTAGATTCTTCTAGTGGTATTGTTTGGACAGAATTTAGTTAAAGGTGTCAATGTAGTACAGAATTACAGACAAGTTATTGGGGCTATTATAGTAGCAGTACATTTCTTAAGGGGTCTAAAAAACAGTGTTTAGTGCTATTATTATAAAAAGCCATATCGTGTGTATAAACATATAAAATTATGAAATAAAAATTAAAGTAAAAATTTGCAAATAGTGGTGTAAAAAGATAACATTACATGCATTTAAAAAAAGAAAAAGTCGTTTTTAAACGATGGTTATAGTAAAGTAAACGTTCAATTTTGCTGTTCAAAAGTTTGTTTTCCGACGTTAAAATGCAGTATATCTCCATATTGCATAATTTACAAAATCGGTGATTTTGCTTATATACTGGCGCACATGCAATAATTTGCCAATCAAGGGAGAATGCTTCATTGTTCTTCTGAAGCTGCCAGGCTTTATCGGCGAGGGATGTTACGGAGCGCATTTTCTCATGCTTGATCGAAGATCGATGTTGGTATAGGCGAGCTTTGAAAGATGTTGCGGTACATCCGACGTAATACCATTTGTTGGTTCCGGAATTTATTGTACATCGGTAGACAATATTGCGTGCTAGGCATTGGTTATTCAATGGGCACGAACCTGGTTTAGTGCAGTTACAGTTATTTTTATGTTTTGCAGTAGTATCCTGGATAGTTTGGTGGGGTTGTAGCTGCGTGTTAGTGCGTTGTATGTCGCTATGCTGGTGCGCTGTGTCATTAGGGATGTACTTATTTAGTATTGTTGAGTTGAGTTTTATATATATATATATATATATGTATGTATAGATATATAGATAGATATATGTATATGTATAGAGGCACATGGCTTAGTGGTTAGAGCATTGGCCTTACAATCGAAAGGTTGTGAGTTCAATTCTCAGACCAGGTGATGTGTTGTTTCCTTGAGCAAGACACTTTATTTCACATTGCTCCAGTTTACTCAGCTGTAGAAATGAGATGTTAGGGACTGAGGTCCATATCATTCCACTGCAAAGTGGTCGTGGAGGTGCCACGGCAAAAAAGCACCCAGCACTCACTGTAAATGAGGTTGGTTTTAGGAAGGGCATCCAGCTGTAGAAATCAAGCCAGAATCAGTTTCCGTCCCACCCTTGCAAGCAGGGTAAAAGCGGACGTAAAATGAAATGATGAATATATATATATATATGTATGTATATGTATAGATATATATATATATATACATACATATATATGTATGTATATGTATAGATATATATATATACATGTATATATGTGGGTATATGTATATATATGTATATATAGCATATCTCCTTCATCGTTGCACTTGCACTCCTCTTGGTGTAGCTTTGTTGGATTGGCTCAAGCTCTGTGGTTAGTTTGATACTATGGGTTGACCACAGCTGGGAGCAATGTATATATATATATATATATATATATATATACATCAATATATATATGTATACACAGTCAATATATATATGTATACACATATATATATGTATATAAATTTATATGTATATAAATAAGCAGAAGGGATATTCAATTTGTTGGTAATTCAACAAATATAAATGTTTATAACTGATTCAGAGCACTCAAAAGATTTTCTGAAGTATAATATTCAATGATATTAAATAAATGGAAACTATATTTATAAAACCATATTTATTCTATTATATATAATTCAAGGGTACCAAAATTTTGGTTCGCTATCATCAGATAAAATACGAAGTGTATTTTATAAATTTTGACATAACCAAGGAAAATATACCTTAACGGTTCAAGTTTTCCTTGGTGTAGCTTTGTTTATACTAGTATATATATATGGTGGAGCTTTATATATATACTAGTATATATATTTTCCAAGGAAAACTTGAACCGTTAAGGTATATTTTCCTTGGTTATGTCAAAATTTATAAAACACACTTCGTATTTTATCTGATGATAGCGTACCAAAATTTTGGTACCCTTGAAATGTACATAATAGAATTAATATGGTTTTATAAATATAGTTTCCATTTATTTAATATCATTGAATATGTATATAAATATATATGTATATACATATATATATATAGGAATATTTATATTTATATATGTTTAATACAACTATAAATATGGAGGGTAGTACTAAGTACTAGCCACTTACCGGTATGACAAAAGGCTCAATGCAAATTCTCAAGTGCTTTACAGAGCCGAGATACAAAGTGTTAAAACGATCAAATTTTAGTTTAGAACATTTATTTGCTGACAATTGTTTCTTCCACAGGGAAGTCTGGGATCGATTCTAAAAAATACATACCTTATCATAAACCTAATGAAAAACCTTTCTATGTTAATACCAACTCTAACCACCCTAAATCTGTATGACCTCAATCATTAAAGGGGTATCTAATAGAATCTCTAGCCTTTCTTACAATGAGAATACATTTAATCGTAACTCCCAATACTATTATGAAGCCTTAGCCCGTTCCGGCCACAGAGATAAAATTAAATTTAAACCTAAATCGTCAACCACCCATAGACAACCTAATATAATTTCACACAACATGGCCATGAATAAAAGTAAATATGATCATAGTTTTGAAAACCCTGACTCCTATACCAAGGGCACCATAAAAAAAGTTAAATCACACCACAGCAATAATCCTAAGAAACACTACAGAAAGAAAAATATAGATAAGAAGGAACCTAACACCACACTAAATAGTAGTATGAATAACAACCATAAGAAGAATAGAAGTAGCACATTTGTTAACCCTCCGTTCAACTTAAATGTATCAACAAACATACCTAAAGCTTTCTTCTCTACTCTAGACAAAAACTTCCCAACTAACCATAAATACCACAACCTATTTAACAAAAACACAATTAAAATATCCTACTCCACCACACCTAACATAGCAGACCATATAGCCAGCACGAACAAGAGAAATATTAAAAAGTACTTCAGATTACACCAAAGTAATAATGTCCAGCATAGAAATAACCTGAACAATAACACAGTACAAGACCAGACAGCAAGTCACATTAATAATACCAATAATAATAATACTCACCATAATCATATTACTAGAAGTAGAAACAGAATCAACTACTCAAATGCACACCCCCTTAACCAGTATACTAGTAAACAAAACAATTGTAATTGTAGACCTAACAAGACATGTCCATTAAATAAGAACTGCCTAATTAAAGACATTGTCAAAAGTATATATAGGCTCAACATCAAATAGCTTTAAGACCAGATATAATTCACACCTTCATTCGTTCAGAAACCCTAAACTTAACAGCGTAACCTCACTATCCACATACATACACTCATTAAAATCAAGTAACATACCATACACCTTAAAATGGGAAGTGATAGCTTCATATAAACACCCCTTCATATAAACCACCTAACAAATTTTGTAACCTTTGCATCCTCGAGTCTAGAAATATTATTCACTCTAACCTTAGCCTACTAAATAGGAAATCAGAGATCTTCTACACGTGTCCACATTACCATAGATTCTCGTTCCACTACTTCAAACCTAGTAACTAATAATAATAATAATAAAAATAAAGACCAATGTCGGAGATAACACTAGACCACCACCT
>OZ024741.1:413998311-414050811 GCA_964016885.1 Eledone cirrhosa | reverse complement strand
GCACCCATACTTTGCATTTGGGACATAAAATGGAGTTTCTACCTACGCCTTTCCTACACACTGAGCATGGCCATTTCCCAGATGGGACCGCCGCCTTATTTTCTTTCCTACAAACTAGAACTTTAGTCTTAGCCAGGTTAATTTTAAGGCCTTTTGATTCTAGGCCGTGCTTCCATGTTTGGAATTTCTTCTCTAGTTCGGTCATTGATTCAGCTATGAGCGTTAGATCATCTGCGTATAGGAGTTCCCATGGGCAGCCGGTCTTGAACTCCTCTGTTATAGCCTGAAGGGCAATAATAAATAGTAGGGGGCTAAGAACAGAGCCCTGATGGACACCAACTTTTACGCTAAACTCTTCACTATATTCGTTGTTAATTCTAACCTTACTGACTGTTTCTTTATACATGGCTTGTATAGCTCTCACAAGCCATTCGTCAACACCTAGTTTTCTAAGAGACCACCAGATAATGGAACGGGGGACTCTGTCGAAGGCTTTCTCCAAGTCGACGAAAGCTAAGTATAGGGGTTTACTTTTAGCTAGGTACTTCTCCTGTAGTTGTCGTACAATGAAAAGAGCGTCTGTGGTACTTTTGCCTGACACAAACCCGAACTGCATTTCATCTAGATCAATTCTCTCTCTGATTAGTTGCGCTATTACTTTTTCCGTGACCTTCATGACCTGGTCGATTAATTTAATGCCTCTATAGTTACTCCTATCTAGGGCATCTCCTTTTCCCTTATAGCAGTTAACGATGATGCTGCTACGCCATTCCTTCGGAACAACCCCATTCTGTACGACTTGGTTAACTATCCGGGTGACCATGGTGTGTCCCACCGAACCAGATGCCTTCAGCATCTCAGCAACTATTTCCGAAGGCCCAGCCGCCTTACCCGTCTTCATATCTTTGATTGCCTTACTTATTATACTACCTTCAACTAACACTGCTGGTCCCTCTATTGGATCGATCTGGGGGAGACTGTCTTTCTCCCATTTGTTCTCCTCATTTAGAAGCCTTTCGTAGTGACACTTCCAAGCTACCTTCTTATCAGCGTCGGTGATGGCAAGTATGCCATCATCGTTAAGTACACACTTCTCCCCGACAATATCACGGTTTTCCTTGACACATTGCCTGGCAATCCTGAACACCTCACGTTTTTGGTCCTCACGTTGTAGAACATGCTTGAACTTTCTTTCCTCTGCTTCCCTTCTTGCGAAGTACACTTGTCTCCTAGCTTCCCTCCTGGCCACTTGATAGTCTTCTCTACTTCCCCCATCCCGCCATACTTTCCAAGCCTGCTTTTTGGCCTTAATTGACTCCTCTACCTTACTTTTCCACCACCATGTTACTCTCCTCCTACCTACAGGCCTGCTCCAGCCACAGACTTCGTCTGCCGCCGTCAGCAGGTTTGCTCTCAGGAATTTCCACTGTTCCTCTATATTATACGACTCTAATTGCTCTTCCTTACTGTCGAAAGCGTCAAGTAATATGCTTTGGAATTTATTTCTGGCTATGGGGTCCTTTAGCTTCCATATTTTTCTCCTGAGGATAGTCCTCTTCCGCTGTCTAGTACGTCTCGTCCTGACTATGAGGTCGCTAATTATCAGTCTATGTTGGGAGGTGAATTCTTCATGGAGGTGGGATTTAGTGTTAACAACAGACACTCTGTCACGTCTTCTGGTAAGGATATAATCTACCTGGCTTGTGTGTTCCCCCGATCTATAGGTGATCAAGTGATTGTCTCGTTTTTTGAAGTTAGTGTTACAGATAGTTAACTTATTTGCGTCGCAGAATTCCAGGATTCTGGAGCCTTCCTCATTTCTAGTACCGAACCCATAGCCTCCATGGATTCCGTCATAGCCGTCACAATGTTGTCCAACGTGACCATTTAGGTCGCCTGCAATAACTATATAGTCACTGTCGGTTATTTGGGAGGTAGCGAGCATCAGTGTCTCGTAGAATCTGTCTTTTATAGCGCCGGGCAGTCCGGATTGGGGTGCGTACGCAGATATTACTGTCACCGTAGTTTTATTGAGGACAAGTCTTATTTTAATTATTCTGTCGTTCACTCTATTTACGTCTATTATCTTATCTGCCCACTTTTCTGCTACCATGATTCCTACCCCACCCAACCCATTGTCATTTCCCACCCAGAAAAGCTTATAGCATCGTTCTTTACCCACGATGAATCTAGCCGACCCTCCCCTCCACCTGGTCTCTTGAATACAACAAACATCGACCTCCTTACGTTCAAGCATTTCTACAACCTCGTTAGAGCGACCCTTTAAGGTGCCTACATTCATGGTACCAACTCTGAAGTTTTGGATTGCGTTTGGAGGGTGGGAGCGGTGGGGGATGGGGTTATGTTAGCCATCCTGGGCCGAAACAAGGAGGAGTGCTTGCATTCTCGTCCACGTATATTATGTATATATATTTACATACATATATAAATGTATGTGTGAGTATGTATCTATGTATATACCTATGTATGAATGTTCCCCTTTTCGGGTAGTGTTTTCGTAGAGTGGGATTGGTCGAGTGCAAGGCCTTTCCCCACTTAAAAAACCTTCAAAGCTCAGGCATTGCTTGTTCAGGATCTGTTACAGGTTTGTGTGGCTGGCCATAGCCTAAAGGTGCTCCAAACTCTATAATCTGACAAGCAACTGCAGTACTCTTAGCAGAGTTTGCAGCCATCATGTATATATGTATGTATGTATATATGTATATGTATGTATGTATGTATGTATGTATCTATGTATATATGTATGTATGTATGTCCCGGGAGAGATGACCCCTTAGCCTTTGTCAAGGCAGAATTCTAGGAGAAGGAAAACTCTGATATAACACCCGAAACCCTGATGGTATCCAATGATGTTGACTTGTTCTTCTTTTTGATAAATATCATCTTGGTTAAGAGAGTGGGACTGGCTTTGTGCAGTGCCTTTGCTCACTATAAAAGCTTCACGGCACAGGCATTGCTTTATATCTGGAGATCTCTCTGCACTTGTCGTCATATGGTACCATGGGCCCAGCACTATGTGTCAATAATTGTCACAAGTGTAGTGTTTGTACCAAAGTTTTCAAGTCGCTGGCTGGACTAAAAAGTCACACTCGTTCAGCGCATCAGTAGGCGTTCTCCTACATGGATATAAAGTAGTGGCCGTACTCGAAAACGAGTTGGCAGCCACCATATATATATCACCATCATCATCATCATCATTTCATTTTACGTCCGCTCTTCCCTGCTTGCAAGGGTGGGACGGGAACTGATGCTGGCTTGATTTCTACAGCTGGATACCCTTCCTAACACCAACCTCATTTACAGTGAGTGCTGGGGGCTTTTTTGCCGTGGCACCTCCACGCCGTGGCACCTCCAAAATATATATATATATATATATATATATATATATATATGTATATATATATATATATGTAGGAGGTGAGTTTTATTGTAGTACAATAAAGCAATGCAGATATCGGATAAGAAGCACTCTACAGTTTGTAGGACTGGAGTATACATAATATATAAGAACAAAAGATGGTTAAAAGAGTTCCATGTATTTTATTATGCGCATTTCAAAAACAAATATCATGTTTTTTAATCTTCATATCATGTCTTCCTGTTTTATCTGATGAAAATACAAATATTATTGCATGATGATATTTGTTTTTGAAATGCGCATAATAAAATACAAGGAACTCTTTTAACCATCTTTTGTTCTTATATATTATATATATATATATATATATGTATATATATATATATGTATATATATATGTATATATGTATATATGTATATATATATATATGTATATATGTATATATATATATATATGTATATATGTATATATATATATATATGTGTGTATCTGTATATATATATATATATATATGTGTATCATCATCAACGTTTAACGTCCGTGTTCCACGCTTGCATATATAAGCAACCAATCACACTCTTCTGACTTGACCACTGGCACGTCACAGTTCTCAGCCATTTTGAATTCGTGTTTGGTGGGGGCCACTTCAGAAAAAAATCTGTCCTAGCGAGTTTGTCCCCTGAATAGTTTGGAACTCGAGATCTATCCTTAATAGGATATTTCAAAATGAGAACGAAACCCATGGGTCGGGATTTAGTGATTTAATCCTGGTATGTATATAAGCATTTCTAACTTTAATTTTATACCTAATTGTGTATGGTTGACCGTATATTTAATTAATTTCCATGAAATGATGGGTAGATATTTTATAGTGGTTGGCCGCGAAGACGCTGCTATGGTATATTTATTTACTGTTTTTTCATAGGTGCCTTTTAATCTTATAGCCTGCTCTAATTGATGTTTTGTGTGGTTAATTATGCTAATTGGGAGAAGAAATGATGTATATATATTATCAAATAATTCTATGGACTTGCTTTACTATATATATATATATATATCATCATTTCATTTTACGTCCGCTTTTCCCTGCTTGCAAGGGTGGGACGGTATATATATATATATATAGGTAAGTTATTCCGTGTTGAATCGGAGGTAACCACAGTAAGTAAGGTACTCAATACAGAGCATAGGTAAGTTATTCCGGGTTGAATTGGAGGTAACCACAGTAAGTAAGGTACTCAATACATAGCAGAGTATAAAAGTTTTAATATAGATGAGATTCTACAGGACTAGAACTGTTTCATTCTTTAGAAATCATCAAGAATCTGGCTTTCCAAAATAAATGTTGTGGTATTTATATCTTTTCACTGAAAATAGACGTTAAATGATGATGATACATGTATGTATATATATGCATATATAGATATGTATACACACCCCACCCTACACCCCCTACTCCATCCTCCCATTTCTGTCCACTGTAAAGTGGTCGTGTAGGTGACACAATAAAAAGCACCCTGTCCACACTGTAAATGTGATTGGTATTAGGAAGGGCATCCAGCTGTAGAAAACCTGCCAGAAAAGTTCTATATGAGTGAGACACGGTCTCCTGATCAATCTCACTTCAAGTGGGACAAAACAGTCCAACCCATGCTAGAGTGGAAGATGGACGTTAATCGATGATGATGATGATATATATATATATATATATATATATATATATATATATAAACTACAGTATTCAATATGTCCTTTCTTATTTAACCTTTTGTTACCCTATTTCTAATGGGAGACAATGTCCTTCGTGTTTTTTCCAATTATTCTGAAAATCAACACACTAAGGATTAATATAACTACCGTGGGTTGATATTAAATATGTAATCCCATTTGTCATCTTACAAAAAATATAATTCTGCTAAATCTGAATTATGGTTGATAAAGTTCTCAATATTTTCATTAATAGTTTAATAACAATATAGTTTGATTTTGATACTGCTGATTGGTTTTGTGTTAATTGATTGGATGTTTATAATTTATTGAACTTAACTGATTTCATCGTCATCACCGTTTAATATCCATTTTTCCACGCTAGCATGGATTAGATGAGTTGCCCCGTTGTGAGACAAGCCAGGTCAGATGACCATGTCTTGCTCATACAGAACTGACTTTAGCTTGGTTTCTGTGGCTGGATGAAGGCTGCAGAGTCATTAGAACGTTGGAGTGTTTTGCTGAATTAGTCTCAGCTCTCTACTCTCCGAGTTCAAATCCCGCTGAGGTCAACTTTGTCTTGCATCCTTTCAAGGTTAATAAAAAAGTACCAGCCTAGTACTAGGGTCAATCTTCCTCTATATCTCTTTTTCCCCCTCAATCCTTTTCTTGAAGAAATCTGTTGTATTTAGACCTGGAGAGGAGATAGGCTCCGCCAGATTAAAACAAAATGTGGTGCCTCTACTACTCATTTAGGAGTTACGGGTTAATACAATATATATTCATCACACACCACCGACATACAACACTCCAAGGCTCTTGTGGGTGTGCTTGTAATTTGCGCATGGCTGTGTTTGTGTGGCACCCAGTGTCGTTGCTGGCACACCATTACTGTTAAATGTTTCCCAACATTTACTGCCTACCCTACACATCCTGGCACTATTCCCCTCCACGTATGCAGTTATTCCACATTTTATAGTTCAACCATTTGCAGTTGTACCTGAAGCTAAGTAGCTTTTCTTATGGCTATACACACAAAATGAGACAGGGCTACGCTCATGTTCACCATGGATTATTTCCCTTTCAAAACCTCTCTAATATCCCAAATACCCCCTGACCACAATTTCTTCAAAATCGTTGACTAAATACAACAAAAGATTTTTCCCCTCCAAAAATCTGTTTTCTGTCTCTTCCTCCTCTCATTCTTTCTGTCTTTCTATTCTATCTTCTGATGAAGGATCAGTGTCTGAAACTTTAAGTCTCTCTCATTTCCTACTATATCGAGCGTTAAACTAATATATTATATTTATTATATTATATTGTTTGCTTTGTTGTTTTCTGTTTACATACATATATAGGCTAAGTCCTTAACTCTTGTGGGTAACTCTGGGTGTGACTTGATGTCAAACTTTTCAGTAGCAATACTGGAAAACAGGTGAGCTTTCCATCTTAGTTTTCATTTTTAGCTCTGTTTCTCCAGATAAACTGCTCTTTTTCCTTTTCCTTCCCACTGACATTTATGTTGCATACCCACACATATATATTTATCATCATTTAAAATCCATTTTCTACACTAGCATGGGTTAGATGAGTTGTTCCATTGTTAGGCAAGTTTGGTCAGGTGACTGTGTCTTGCTCATACAGAACTGTTTCTACAGCTGGATGCCCTTCTTAATGTCAACCACATTACACATATACATATCATCATCCTCACCTTTGTCTATGGCAATATTGGTTGAAATAGTCCAAGACTAGATGGACCATAGAAGTACGTCTTGCTCATCCTCTCCATATTTGGCATACTTTTTACAGATGGATGTCAGTTTCTAGTGGCTAGCACTTTACAGAGTGTACTGGGTGAATTATATACTACCTGAGTTACCTACATACATCTAAATGAACTCAGCCATTGGTCTATTAACTGGATAATGTTGTTTAACCCCAGGTCGGTAATGATCAAGCTGTGACCATATCTGTTTGTATGTGGGTGTAGACATGGCTGTCATTAAGGAGTTCACTTTGTTCTGTGTTTGGACAGAATAGCCTTGGGTTGGTTCACCGTCTTGTGAGTGGAATCTGGTGGATAGAAACTATGCAGCAGCCTATCATTTATATATATCACCTTGATCACCTTGACCAACAACCAGTCTGTCGGGCGTCCATTCGGCGCCGCTGGTCACAGCACGTCGTGCTGTTTTAGCCATAAGATAACACCATCCCACTGGCTGGGCGGGCAGGCCCATTTATATATTTCACATTTTATTTATTATGTAATTGCTGTTATATGCATTTCAATGGTATCTGTTATATAATCGTTAATCGTCAGATACTATCTCTTCAGACAACATTAATCTGTATACAAATCCCGCCGAGGTTGACTTTGCCTTTCATCCTTACGGGGTCGATAAAATAAAGTACCAGTAATGCACTGGGTAATTGCTGGCCTTGTGCCTAAAGTAGAAACAATTAATCTGTATAAATATTATTCATGTAATTATGTGATACATTATTGGGCAGGTTTATGGTGTTGATTCTTCAATGCTTGTCTGTTATATATATTTTAATGACCACTTTCCACTCTAGCGTGTGTGTGAGTTTATGTATGTCCATCCATGTTTTTGTTTAGCTCATAACTTAGCAGTTAGATAAAAAGAGATCGATGAAATTAGTACCATACTTCCAAAGAGTACTTGGGCTGATATGATTGTCTAAATGTCCCCATTAAAGGCTGTGCTCCAGTATGGCCTCTGTCTAATAACTGAAACCAGTAAAACGATTGAATCTAAAACTCCAGAGTCTGTGTAGTTGGTGTTTTTAAGAGAGCAGGGGTGGTTTGGAAGGGATTTTGTTATGTATTCTTGTATGTGTGTGTTAAAGGTCTATATGTGTGTGTGTCTGAAACGTTTGTGTATGTATTTCTGTGAAGAAATAGAGTGAGATTTAATGATTTATTAAACTTAAAATTTTACCAAAAGATTTGAACTTTAAAATTTTAATTGGTAAAGATACTTTATTTTAGAATAAAATATATGATTTTTTTGTTTTTGATTGATTTGAATCACAGTTTAAACATTTATATATAATTTAATAATTTGTTGTAGTTGGTCCATACATATGTAGATTTAGTCAACCTTCTACAGGGTTGTATCTCATATGACATCTCTTGGCTGTTTTAATATCGACCATAATACATACCAGTTTTCATTAGAATGTCTCAGGAAAAATATCGCTGGACAGATTTTATGGACAAAACCAACCTGCAGGAGAACCCAATAATTGGATAACATTCACAGAGGGTGTCTTGGCATCACTCAGCAAGACCTTTGTTAGCCGCTCTCCAGCCATCTACTTAAAACTGTATACAGCTATGGTGCGACCACACTTGGAATTCGCATCATCAGTCTGGAACCCCTATCTTGCTCAGAACATTGACCTCCTGGAAACTGTTCAGAGACGTGCAACCAAGCGCATACCCTCCATCAGACACCTACCATACTCTGAACGCCTTGCTTCCCTGGGCATGGATTCATTGAAGCTCCGACGTCTGGCAATGGACTTGGTGAATACCCACAAAGTTTTTAACCATCTCGCCAATTGCAACCCTGAGCGCCTCTTTGATCTCCATGTGTCTAACACACGTGGACATGCCTACAAGATCAGAAAACAGCACAGCTCCCATGACTTTCGTAGACATTTTTTCACGCTCAGAGTTGCTGAAGCATGGAACAAACTGCCTGCGTCAATTGTTAGCTGCCGAGACACTGCATCCTTTAAGACACTCATGCTTCCCGAAATACGCCAAAACTACACCTGATGTACCCCTTCCATACACATGCACACATGTGTGTATCATGACTCGTGCACTGTTCATTTTACTGATGTTTGTGCATTGCCCTATGTACTGTACATGCACTTTTTTGATGAGTTGTGGTGCACCTGGGCACTGTACACAATATTTCATTATTGTTATTATTATTATATCATGACTCATACACTGTTCATTTTCCTGACATTTGTACATTATTCTATGTACTATACATGCACCTTTGATGAGTTGTAGTGCACCTGAGCACTGTACACAATAATTTCATTATTATTCATGATCGTTGATGATCCAGTTGGATCAATTAGAGACAGTTGCTTCTAACAGAACCCACTTGAGGGTTATTTGAGGACTTTGTCCTCTTGAGCCTCACAGGAATAAGTGGGGAAAGAAGAAGAAAGACAAAACTAGTCAAAAAACAACAACTGAAAATAGCCAACAACAAAGTATTAGATTTAACTCGTGACATTTCTAACATGTAGATTGTTAACAGTGGGTCTTAGTTAATCTTTAATGTAAAGATTTGTTTTTAATGTTTCATAAATTATCAGTATATAAATATATATATGTATATATCCAGGGAGTGTAAGTCGGAGTTACTGTAGGTTCACTCGGGTGAGCACTCCATGTTTAGGTTCATGTCAGTATTATTATTATATATATATATATACTGACTTTCACTATTTAAAAAAAAATATATATATATATATAGAAATATATATATATATATATTTTTTTTTGGTATATCTGTGTATATATATATATATATCTATTGGTATTTATATATATATACATCCCAACATAGCTTAGTTGTCAGCGACCTCACGGTCAGAACTAGACGAGCCCTGAAACAGAGGCCAACCTGGAGAAGAAAGATCTGGAAGCTGAAAGTCCCCTCAACCAGTAACAGATTTAAAGATATTTTACTCAACGCCTACGACAGTAAAGAAGAACAGATACAGACATTTAACGTAGAAGAGAACTGGGAGTTCCTAAAAAATAACTTACTAGAGGCGACGGATGAGGTTTGTGGCTGGAGTAAGACCTCAAGCAGGAGGAGAGTGACTTGGTGGTGGAACAATAAGGTAGATGAAGCAGTCAAGGCCAAGAGACAGGCATGGAAAGAATGGAAGAACGGGGGGAGCAGGGTACATTACATAGAGACCAAGAGGGAAGCTAGGCGACAAGTATACTTAGCTAGGAGGGAAGCAGAGGATAGAAAATTCAAGCATGTTTTACAACGTGAGGACCAGAAACAGGAGGTATTCAAGATTGCGAGGCAGTGTGTCAGAGATAGTTGTGATGTCATTGGAGAGAAGTGTATCCGGAATGATAAAGGTGAGCTTGCCCTCACAAGTGCTGAGAAGAAAGATGCATGGAAGAGTCATTATGATAGATTACTAAATGAGGAGAATGCATGGGAAGAAGAGACCCTACCCCACGTAGACCCTATAGAGGGACCAGCAGTACAAGTCAGCGGCAGCGTAGTAAGTAAGGCAATCAGAGATATGAAGATAGGGAAGGCAACCGGTCCATCGGGTATAGCTGCCGAGATGCTGAAGGCATCTGGGTCTGTAGGTCACACTATAACCACACGTATCGTTAACCAGGTAATACTAGAGGGGGCCATACCAAAAGATTGGTGCAGTAGCATCATTGTCAACTGCTACAAAGGTAAAGGCGATGCACTAGATAGAGGAAACTATAGAGGTATAAAGTTGATGGACCAGGTCATGAAAGTAACAGAAAGAGTTATAGCACAGCTGATTAGGGACCGGGTGAATATAGACGAGATGCAATTTGGGTTTGTACCAGGGAAAGGCACCACTGATGCGCTCTTCCTTGTGAGGCAATTACAGGAAAAGTACCTAGCTAAAAGTAAGCCACTCTACTTGGCATTTGTCGACCTTGAGAAAGCCTTTGACAGAGTTCCACGTGCAGTAATCTGGTGGGCTCTTAGAAAACTAGGAGTAGATGAATGGCTTGTGAAAGCGGTACAAGCCATGTATAGGGGAGCAGTCAGCAAAGTTAGGATTGGCAATGAGTATAGCGAGGAATTTAGCGTACAGGTTGGGGTCCACCAGGGCTCTGTTCTTAGCCCTCTCCTGTTCATCATAGTCCTGCAGGCAATAACGGAGGAGTTTAAGACCGGATGCCCATGGGAACTCCTGTATGCTGATGACCTCGCACTCATAGCTGAATCTATGGTAGAACTAGAGAATAAATTCCAAACCTGGAAGCAGGGACTAGAGAGAAAGGGCCTCAAAGTCAACATGACAAAGACTAAGGTCCTTATAAGTAGACGAGAAAACAGAACCCAGATCCCCTCAGGGAAATGGCCTTGCTCAGTATGTAGGAAAGGTGTAGGTAGGAACTCCATTCTTTGCCCCAAATGCAAACAATGGGTACACAAGAGATGTAGCGGGATCTCAGGAAGCTTAATTAAGAATGTAGGATTCACATGCAGCAGCTGTGCTGAAACAGCAAGCAAACAGCCACAGGAAACAAGTACCACCAATCTCTGGGAGGGCCCTGTAGAAACAGTAGACAGCTTCTGCTACCTAGGTGACCGAATTAGCAACGGAGGTGGGTGCTCAGAAAGTACAATAACTAGGGTAAGAACGGGATGGAAGAAGTTTAGGGAACTACTACCACTGCTAGCTGCAAAAGGCTTCTCCCTCAGAATGAAAGGCAGACTGTATGATGCGTGTATCCGAACAGCGATGTTGCATGGTAGTGAGACCTGGGCGCTGAAGGTGGAAGACCTACGTAGATTAGAGAGAAACGAAGCCTGCATGCTCCGATGGATGTGTAACAGTAATATACGTGAACGACAAAGCATAAATGAATTGAGAGAGAGACTGAGCATAAGAGGAATCAAATGCTGCGTGCAGGAGAGGCGGTTACGCTGGTATGGACATGTGATGCGTATGAAGGATGACAGCTGCATAAAAAGGTGCAGAGCACTAGAAGTTGATGGAAACCGCGGAGTGGGGAGACCCAAGATGACTTGGGATGAGGTGATAAAAGCCGACCTTACCCAACTACACCTCTCAAAGTCAATGACACACGACCGTGACTTCTGGCGTCACGCAGTAATACAGGGTACCCGACCTCCCATGGGTACATGCTGAAGCATATAAACAATATGCCCCCCCCCCCCCACCGCAAGGTGGTCGTGGAGGTGCCACGGCAAAAAAGCACCCAGCCCACACTGTAAAGTGGACGTGTAGGCGCCACGAAAAAGCACCCAGCACTCACTGTAAATGAGGTTGGTGTTAGGAAGGGCATCCAGCTGTAGAAATCAAGCCAGATCAGTTCCTGTATGAGCAAGGCATGGTCAGCCGACCAGACACTGCCCACAACAGGACAACCCGTCTAACCCATGCTAGCGTGGAAGAACGGACGTAAAACGGTGATGATGATGATGATGATGATATATATATACAGTGTGTCCTAAAAATATATATATACACACTTCAACAGCATTCTAATAAATATTGCCTGTACAGGTAATCAAAGTGTATTTACGTTTTTGGGGAACACCATGTATATATGTATATATATATATTTATATATGTATATATATATATTTATATATATATTGGTTTTGACAAACTGAAAACAGTATCATTCGTGTTTTGTGAGTTCGGTAAATATTTTAATTGAAAGACTTTTGTTGAGATGTTGAACAGGAAACATCTATATTAATACTTTATGGTTACTTTGGGGTTGAGACAAATACTGTCTCTGATGCCAGGAGATTTGTTATTTCATATATATATATATGGGTGTGTATATATACATCTATGTATGTATGTATATATATATATATATGTATGTATATATATATGAATGTATGGATATATATATATATATCTATATATATATATATATATACATCTATGTATGTATATATACATCTATGTATATTTTTACATTCATTTAAATTATTGCCGTATTGTTTTATTGATATTTTTTATCTGTTTGTCCCGAATCTTCCTTTATCGATTTTTTATCGTATGGTTGATTGTAGACTTGTTCTATATGTGACGGTATTTTAACGATAGTTATAGCTCTGATTCATCTGAATTATTGAGCCCTCTGCCGCTCATTTCGAATCTTGTTTATCGTGAACTCGTGCGCCGATTTTTCGATACTCGATCTTTCTAATATATATATATATATATATAAATATACATCTATGTATGTATATATATATATATATATACATCTATGTATATATATATATATATGCATCTATACATCTATGTATGTGTGTATATATATATATATATATGCATCTATGTATGTATATATAATAATATACATCTATAGGCAATGTGTCAAGGAAAACCGTGATATTGTCGGGGAGAAGTGTGTACTTAACGATGATGGCATACTTGCCATCACCGACGCTGATAAGAAGGTAGCTTGGAAGTGTCACTACGAAAGGCTTCTAAATGAGGAGAACAAATGGGAGAAAGACAGTCTCCCCCAGATCGATCCAATAGAGGGACCAGCAGTGTTAGTTGAAGGTAGTATAATAAGTAAGGCAATCAAAGATATGAAGACGGGTAAGGCGGCTGGGCCTTCGGAAATAGTTGCTGAGATGCTGAAGGCATCTGGTTCGGTGGGACACACCATGGTCACCCGGATAGTTAACCAAGTCGTACAGAATGGGGTTGTTCCGAAGGAATGGCGTAGCAGCATCATCGTTAACTGCTATAAGGGAAAAGGAGATGCCCTAGATAGGAGTAACTATAGAGGCATTAAATTAATCGACCAGGTCATGAAGGTCACGGAAAAAGTAATAGCGCAACTAATCAGAGAGAGAATTGATCTAGATGAAATGCTGTTCGGGTTTGTGTCAGGCAAAAGTACCACAGACGCTCTTTTCATTGTACGACAACTACAGGAGAAGTACCTAGCTAAAAGTAAACCCCTATACTTAGCTTTTGTCGACTTGGAGAAAGCCTTCGACAGAGTCCCCCGTTCCATTATCTGGTGGTCTCTTAGAAAACTAGGTGTTGATGAATGGCTTGTGAGAGCTATACAAGCCATGTATAAAGAAACAGTCAGTAAGGTTAGAATTAACAACGAATATAGTGAAGAGTTTAGCGTAAAAGTTGGTGTCCATCAGGGCTCTGTACTTAGCCCCCTACTATTTATTATTGCCCTTCAGGCTATAACAGAGGAGTTCAAGACCGGCTGCCCATGGGAACTCCTATACGCAGATGATCTAACGCTCATAGCTTAATCAATGACCGAACTAGAGAAGAAATTCCAAACGTGGAAGCACGGCCTAGAATCAAAAGGCCTTAAAATTAACCTGGCTAAGACTAAAGTTCTAGTTTGTAGGAAAGAAAATAAGGCGGCGGTCCCATCGGGGAAATGGCCATGCTCAGTGTGTAGGAAAGGCGTAGGTAGAAACTCCATTTTATGTCCCAAATGCAAAGTATGGGTGCATAAAAGATGTAGTGGGATCACAGGTAAGCTAACTAAGAACATAGATTTTACATGTGGCCGGTGCTCTGGTGCAATAAGTAGCAGCAAGTGCCCACAAAATACTAGCTCCTTCAACTGCGCAGAGGGTTCTATAGAAATAGTGGACAGCTTCCGTTATCTGGGTGACAAAATCAGCAGTGGGGGAGGGTGCTCTGAAAGTACAGTAGCTAGAGTCAGAACTGGATGGAAAAAGTTCAGAGAGCTTATACCACTATTAGCCGCTAGAGGGTTCTCCCTAAAAATGAAAGGCAGGTTATACGATGCCTGCATACGAACAGCAATGCTGCATGGCAGTGAGACCTGGGCATTGTGTGCAGAGGATATACGCAGACTAGAGAGGAACGAAGCTTGCATGCTCCGCTGGATGTGCAATAGTAATATACGTGAACGGCAAAGCATAAACGAACTAAGGAAAAAATTAGAAATAAGAGGGATCAGATGTTGTTTACTCGAGAGAAGGCTACGTTGGTACGGTCACGTGATGCGCATGAAAGACGACAGCTGTATAACAAAGTGCAGGGCAATAAAGATAGACGGTAGCCACGGAGTAGGCAGACCCAGAAAAACATGGGACGAGCTGATAAATTCCGACCTCACACGCTTACACCTCTCCAAGACAATGTCACTGGACCGAGACCTTTGGCGGTACTCAGTAATAGAGAAGACCCGCCTTACCTAAATACAAAGTAAAAACCTACTACAGTCAGTAGGCATCTCTATCAAAACACCCCCCCGTCCCTCCACCCCACCCACACCGCCCCTTTCAATGTAAAGTTATGTTGGTCCCACAACATCCAGGCCGAAACAAATGAGATCGTGTAGGTGTCACGACAAAAAACACACAGTCCACGCTGTAAATGTGGCCGTGTAGGCAACACGGTAAAAACCTCCCAGCCCCACACTGTAAATGTGGTTGGTGTTAGGAAGGGCATCCAGCTGTAGAAAACCCGCCAGACAGTCCACGCTGTAATGTGGCCGTGTAGGCAACACGGTAAAAACCTCCCAGCCCCACACTGTAAATGTGGTTGGTGTTAGGAAGGGCATCCAACTGTAGAAAACCCGCCAGACAGTCCTATGCGAGCAAGACAACCACTCTTGCCTCAAGTGGGAAAACCCCCGTCCAAACCCATGCAAGCGTGGAACACGGACGCTAAACCTGATGATGAACATTACACCAGTTTCACTTTGGAGGTGAACATTACACCAGTTTCACTTTGGAGGTGAACATTACACCAGTTTCACTTTGGAGGTGAACATTACACCAGTTTCACTTTGGAGGTGAACATTACACCAGTTTCACTTTGGAGGTGAACATTACACCAGTTTCACTTTGGGGGCGAACATTACACCAGTTTCACTTTGGGGGCGAATATTACACCAGTTTCACTTTGGGGGCGAATATTACACCAGTTTCACTTTGGGGGTGAATATTACACCAGTTCCACTTTGTTTGTGTCTTATGTAATGGAGTTGTAAAACAAAAACTATATTCTAAATGACACTTAAAACATATTAAATATCAAAATATGAAAACTTCATGAGAATTTCAAAACTGCCCCATTTAAACATGTGTTATAAACAGAGTTTGGATCTTTGCCCAGTTTTCAGACATAAAATAATGGGATCAGCTTATATTCAGATTGACTTATATTTGAGGATATACTGTAAATAAGATCCAAGTTGATTAAGAACATTTGTTCAGGAAGTAGTTTGTGATATACCATATACTCGAACATATACTATATATACACATATATATATAATTATAGATACTATATATACTCACATATACCATCATCATCATTCATCATTTCATTTTACGTCCGCTTTTCCCTGCTTGCAAGGGTGGGATGGGAACTGATTCTGGCTTGATTTCTACAGCTGGATGCCCTTCCTAACACCAACCTCATTTACAGTGAGTGCTGGGTGATTTTTTTCCGTGGCACCTCCACGTCCACTTTACAGTGAAATGATAGGGACCCCAGTCCCTATCATCTCATTTCTACAGCTGAGTAAACTGGAGCAATGTGAAATAAAGTGTCTTGCTCAAGGAAACAACACATCACCCAGTCTGAGAATCGAACTCACAACCTTACGATTGCAAGGCCAATGCTCTAACCACTAAGCCATCTGCTCCATTCATTTATACTCATTATACCCATTTATACTCACATATATTATATACTCACATATATTATATATACATGTATACTTTATATAGTCACACATACTATATATACTCACATATACTATATATACACATTTATACTATATATACACACACATATACCATATATACACACATAAATGGACATTAAACAATGATGATGACACACCATCATCATCATCATCATCATCATCAACGTTTAACGTCCGTGTTCCACGCTTGCATGGGTTTGGACGGGGGGTAGTCCCACTTGGGCAAGAGTGATTGTCTTGCTCGCATAGGACTGTCTGGCAGGTTTTCTACAGTTGGATGCCCTTCCTAACACCAACCACATTTACAGTGTGGGTCTGGGAGGTTTTTACCGTGTTGCCTACACGGCCACATTACAGCGTGGACTGTGTGTTTTTTTGTCGTGACACCTACACGATCTCATTTGTTTCGGCCTGGATGGCGCGGTACCAACATAACTTTACATAGAACGGGGTGGTGTGGATGGGGTGGGGGTGGCGGCGGGAGGGGTGTATTTTGTTAGAGATGCCTACTGGCAAGGCGGGTCTTCTCTGTTACTGAGTACCGCCAAAGGTCACGGTCCAGTGACATTGTCTTGGAGAGGTGTAAGTGTGTGAGGTCGGAGTTTATCAGCTCATCCCATGTTTTTCTAGGTCTGCCTATTCCGTGGCTACCGTCTATCTTTATTGCCCTGCACTTTGTAATACAGCTATCGACTTTCATGCGCATCACGTGTCCATACCAACGCAGCCTTCTCTCGAGTAAACAACATCTGATCCCTCTTATCTCTAATTTTTTCCTTAGTTCGTTTATGCTTTGCCGTTCACGTATATTACTGTTACACATCCAGCGGAGCATGCAAGCTTCGTTCCTCTCTAGTCTGCGTATATCCTCTGCACACAATGCCCAGGTCTCACTACCATGCAACATTGCTGTTCGTATGCAGGCATCGTACAACCTGCCTTTCATTTTTAGGGAGAACCCTTTAGCAGCTAATAGTGGTATAAGCTCTCTGAACTTTTTCCAACCAGTTCTGACTCTAGCTACAGTACTTTCAGAGCACCCTCCCCCACTGCTGATTTTATCGCCCAGGTAACGGAAGCTGTCCACTATTTCTATAGAACCCTCTGCGCAATTGAAAGAGCTAGTATTTTGTGGGCACTTGCTGCTACTTATTGCACCAGAACACCGGCCACATGTAAAGTCTATGTTCTTAGTTAGCTTACCTGTGATCCCACTACATCTTTTATGATGATGATGATGATATATATATATATACCCACACATACTATATATACCATATATATTATTCAAAACAGTCCATGGAAAGAAACGATGCAGTTATTATTAAGAATAATTGAAGTTGATGCATAAAAGATTTCACAGCTCTGGCATCGTTCTTTCATAGTCAGCCTATGCCTTTCCTGCCATAGTGGAGTGAGAGACTGAAGTACCTGAGGGGTGGGGAACCCCATAGTAAGATAGAAAGAGAAACTAAAACCCAGTAGATTTCTAGAATCCTCTGAACTACAAGGGGCTGTGCTGGAAAGTTCATAGGCTGAATATGAAGGAGTGATGCTGGGGTTGTGAGGTCTTATATGCATTGGTTTCAGTTCTTCTTATTAATAGGTGTATTGTTTCTTTCTAGGAACTATGTTGAAAAATAAACCTCATTTGGTCATTCCATGAGAGTATCTTAGTCATCCTATCAAGTTTTCAGCCTAGTGTAGAACAACATTAGAAGTACTGTGACATACAGTGTAGCTTGACACTTTTTCTGAAATGTTTTTATTTCTAGCTGAAGACAATGGTTTGTTCTGCCTGGAGTCTAAAGCTCCAATATTTCAATATTTTATGTCTGGATTATCTTTTCTGCTGGAATTGAGAAAGAACAACAACACTAATGTTTTTACTTCTAATACAGCTACAGATGGTTTTAGTCCATAAAACTGAGTTTTTATGGAAGAAAATCCAGTTTTATGGAATAAAGCTTTTAGAAAAATATAGAACTATATTTTATAGGATATAGGTGAAATATTTAGAATATCTCATGATATATTTTAGTGATGTGTGTTTATCATAAATATCATATAGGCCAGTAGATGGAGTAAAGTAAATTTTGTGTCTATTGAAATGTAGTACTTTGTTTTGTGGGTGTCATGTAGTAAACTATGATGTAATTTAACCTAGTATAATGTAGTTTAACCTAGTATACTGTAGTATAATGTAGTTTAACCTAGTATATTGTAGTATAATATAGTGTAATGTAGTAAAGTATAATTTAGTTTAACCTAGTTTAATCTAGTATCCTGTAGTAAAATGTAGTATAGTATAATTTAGTTTAACCTAGTAATATGTAGTATAGAATAATTTAGTTTAACCTAGTATTATATAGTATAATGTAGTTTAACCTAGTATAACTCTGTAATAGACTGACGTCCTGTCCAGGGGAGAGTCTTGAACTGACAGTCGTTTACGCCACAAAACCTGGTTAAGCACTGGCCCGACAAGTCTCCTAGTTTAAGACAGACTTTAGTAATGCTGTGGTTCTCAAACCTACTTTGTCATAGAATCCTCATACGATTTCCTCAAGATTAGAAAACTCACAATTTTAATATATTTTACAGACAATCCCCACCATCCTAATTTTAAGACATTAAATGAAGCAAAAATTGTTTTAGTCAGAGAATTCATTCATATACAAAAAAAAAAAAAAACTAATTAAAAAAAATGTCATCAAAAACACCTAAAAAAAAAATTTCATCAAAAACACCTCATCTTGTGGAACCCCAGATTTTATTGTGGAATCCTTGTTTTCCTTGAAATCCAATTTGGGAAATATTGTAGTAAAGCAGTTACCTGCCAGTTGGCTTTGTCCATTAATCTGTCCAGTGATTCTTTCCTAAGACATTCTAACAACATGTTAGTAATATCAGAGCTGTGATCTCTCAATTTGGAGAAGTAGCAGCTCCAGATGGAGTGACTCTCTGAGCTACACACTCTATTGAGTAACATTACTCCAAAGGCCCTTCAGAGGAACCCTATTTTGGCTGCTTGTATTCACAATCGTATTCTTTTAGTCATTACTCGAAATTCATGACCATAGGTAAGGGTTGGCACAAATACCGAATTGAAGATAGTTAATTTTAAAAAAAAATGTTTGTTCTTGTATTGAGATAAAAAGGTAGTCAGGACATCAAGGATGGTATTCAGGGTGTTGTTGTTTTTCTTAACTTTTGTTTTCTAAATCTGAGAGTGCAACATTGAAAAGTAGGTGTGTGTGTGGGTGGGGTGGGGGGTTCATTACCACCTAGTGCTCCACCTTGTCAATGAGTCAGCTGTGTAATTTAACAACCTGGTGGTGGTTCAGATATGACATGCCACTTTTTAATTGAAGAGCATATTGTTCACTTCACTATCAAGTGGTTTATCAGCTCTCAGGTGTTTATCATAATACAACATTATAACACACCTTATGTTGTACAATAGAGAGAAAGGTCAATAAGGTCTAAATAAAGAAAAGTTGAAATTTGTGAATGTTAATAATGACAGGAAGGTGTAGGTTGACTATGAAGGAGTGACACTAGAGCTGTGAAACCTTGCATGTAATAATTTCAACTCTTATTGATAACTGAATTGTTTCTTTCTGGGGACTATCTTGTAAAATAAACCTCATTTGGTCATTCCATGAGAGTATCTTAGTCAGCCTATGATGGAACGATGCTAGAGCTGTAAAATCTTACATGCATTAATTTCAATTCTTCTTATCAATAACTGCATTGTTTCTTTCCAGGGACTGTTTAAAAATAAACCTCATTTGGTCATTCCATGGGAGTATCTTGGTCAGCCTATAAACTTTTCTGCCGAATCTCATATAATGAACATGTCCTTTTATCACAGTTTTTGTAGTTGTTATTTAGCCTCAAATAAACCCTGATTGAACAAAACTCTAAGTACTATAAGCAGTATAGTTTATGGTTGCAATTGTTGTTTTATAATTTAATAAAGTTAAGAAAGGATTTTGTGGACTCTTCCAGTCTTGGACAGATTATCTTCTTGAGCCATCCCTCTTGTGAAGGTCAAGCATTCATTTTTACTTTTTCTAATGGCTACAATATATGTGGCTTACCACACCTGCATAGACAGCCATGCCACTGATGTTGTCCAAGGGAAAGGCAATGGCTGATAGAGCTTGGCACCAGTGATGTCACAACACATTTCTAAGCTGCATGAATTGGAGCAATGTAAAATAAAGCATCTTACTGAAGGTCACAACACATCACCTGGTCCAGGAATCAAACTCAGAACCTGATGATTGTAAGCTCAACCCTCTAACCATTAAGCCATGTGTGAAGCTTAGTCTGAACATCTATAGGTCAGTGTCAGATGTCCTGCTTGGTGCTTTACATCTGGTGACCAGGGAAGCAGTTTCCCTGCAGGTTCATTCTCTCATCACAGCAACAAGATCCCATCCAGTGAAGCCAGTGTCCTTCTCCAACAGAGTCTTCATGGTTATGTTTCAATGTCTTACTAAGCACTTTACATCTGGTGACCAGAGAAGCAGTTTCCCAGCAGGTTCGTCATGGCAGGAAACACGTCCAGCAAGAGCTAAGCAATGGGGGGTCAAACTTTAAATGAAATTCACGGCTGATCGCCATAAAGAACCTTGTTGGTAGCATGACTTTGCCACAAAATTGATATGAGTGATGCTTAGTTTGAACATCTGTAGCTCAGTACCACAGGGAAAAATCATAGACTGGGAAGGAATATGATTCAAATCCTAATTTCATTGAGACCAGATGGTAGTAGTTTTAAACTAGCTCATGTGATGGGTTTAGTAGTGGCACTGAAATATTGATACATGTGTCATTGATACCAGATGTGGTGGGTTAGCTAGAACTGAAATATTGATACATATGTCATTGATACCAGATGTGGTGGGTTAGCTAGAACTGAAATATTGATATATGTGTCATTGATACCAGATGTGGTGGGTTAGCTAGAACTGAAATATTGATACATGTGTCATTGATACCAGATGTGGTGGGTTAGCTAGAACTGAAATATTGATACATGTCATTGATACCAGATGTGGTGGGTTAGCTAGAACTGAAATATTGATATATGTGTCATTGATACCAGATGTGGTGGGTTAGCTAGCACTGAAATATTGATACATGTCATTGATACCAGATGTGGTGGGTTAGCTAGAACTGAAATATTGATATATGTGTCATTGATACCAGATGTGGTGGGTTAGCTAGCACTGAAATATTGATACATGTCATTGATACCAGATGTGGTGGGTTAGCTAGAACTGAAATATTGATACATGTGTCATTGATACCAGATGTGGTGGGTTAGCTAGAACTGAAATATTGATATATGTTTCATTGATACCAGATGTGGTGGGTTAGCTAGAACTGAAATATTGATATGTGTCATTGATACCAGATGTAGTGGGTTAGCTAGCACTGAAATATTGATATGTTTCATTGATACCAGATGTGGTGGGTTAGCTAGTACTGAAATATTGATATATGTTTCATTGATACCAGATGTGGTGGGTTAGCTAGTACTGAAATATTGATATATGTTTCATTGATACCAGATGTGGTGGGTTAGCTAGAACTGAAATATTGATATATGTTTCATTGATACCAGATGTGGTGGGTTAGCTAGAACTGAAATATTGATATATGTGTCATTGAGACCAGATGTGGTGGGTTAGCTAGAACTGAAATATTGATATATGTTTCATTGATACCAGATGTGGTGGGTTAGCTAGTACTGAAATATTGATATATGTGTCATTGAGACCAGATGTGGTGGGTTAGCGAGAACTGAAATATTGATACATGTGTCATTGATACCAGATGTAGTGGGTTAGCTAGCACTGAAATATTGATATGTTTCATTGAGACTAGATGTGGTAGGTTAGCTAGAACTGAAATATTGATACATGTTTCATTAATATTGATACATGTTCACGTGATGCGCATGAAAGTCAATAGCTGTATAACAAAGTGCAGGGCAATAAAGATAGACGGTAGTCACGGAATAGGCAGACCTAGAAAAACCTGGGACGAGCTGATAAACTCCGACATCACACACTTACACCTCTCCAAGACAATGTCACTGGACCGAGACCTTTGGCGGTACTCAGTAACAGAGAAGACCTGCCTTACCTAAATATATAGTAAAACCTACTCCAGCCAGTAGGCATCTCTAACAAAATACACCCCCCCCATCCACACCACCCGTTCTATGTAAAGTTATGTTGGTGCCGCGCCATCCAGGCCGAAACAAATGAGATCGTGTAGGTGTCACGACAAAAAAACACACAGTCCACGCTGTAATGTGGCCGTGTAGGCAACACGGTAAAAACCTCCCAGACCCACACTGTAAATGTGGTTGGTGTTAGGAAGGGCATCCAACTGTAGAAAACCTGCCAGACAGTCCTATGCGAGCAAGACAATCACTCTTGCCTCAAGTGGGACTACCCCCGTCCAAACCCATGCAAGCATGGAACACGGACGTTAAACGTCGATGATGATGATGATGATGATGATGATGATGATGATGATGATAATGTATGTATGTATATATATATATATATATATACATCTATGTATGTATATTTATATATATATATACATCTATGTATATATGTATATATATATATATATACATCTATGTATGTATGTATATATATATATATACATCTATGTATGTTTTCTCTTTCTCTTAATTTTGAGTATATTTTTTGACCGGCCACCTTCCTGGTGGCAAGGTTGTAAAAGAAAAGAAATTGTCATCCCTTGAATCGCAAGAATGTTTTGCAAATTTTGAAGGTGCCAGCTATCGCAGCCATTTGTAGACTATGAATTAGGGAGCTGCGCTTTTTGTCCGCAAATCCAAGTTCAGTCATACTTTGGTCCAAGCGGGTTGGTATATAACCCGTAGCACCAATAATGATGGGTATGAAGCTAAAGGTGTATCTTGGATACTGGATTTGTAAACTCCTCATCAATGGTCCGTAGATGTCCTCCTTCTCCTGTATTTTTCTGACAACGTTTACATCAAGTGGGCAGCTGATCTCCACAACAGAACACGTTTTCAATGTGTGGTCCCAAACTACAATATCAGGCCGGTTGTGCTTTAATTTGGTGGCAGTTTTTATTTTCAGGTTCCACCAGTATTCCTTAGTGCCATCTGTCTCAATATATTCTTCCTCGTTTGTTGTTGATTTTGTTTTTCGAAGTGCGTTCCAGATGGTTCTAGCTATCCCATCGTGTCTCATGGGGAGGTAGTAGCGAGATGACATTCTTTCGCAGCTGGCAACAATGTGGCTTACATCCTCGATCTTTGTTTTACATAGCCTACATTTATTGTCAGCTGCTGGCCCTCCTCTTTTGTGCAGCAGATATTTGGTAGGGAGTTCTTGTTCCTGTATTGCATAGAGATATCCCTCAAGGTGTGATGTCATAAACCTGTCGGAACTCCATGCCAGGCTTTTTGAGTGGTTTTTCCCCTCTATGGTCTGTGTTTTACGCCTCAAGTATCCATGCACAACTTTTTCTGTAAATTGGTCAATTTTTTTTTCTTGTTTGAACATTGAATAGGATCTTCCGATTTCTCTGGGTGAGAGATTTATATCGGGCTTTATTCCATATCTCTCCTCCAGATCAGTCGCTATTCTAATGATATTTCTTTTTTCATGGTCATAAACCTGGGCAAGATGGTTGCCAACCTTTTTCCTCTGTTGAAGGTGTTGCTTCAGTGTCACTATCCGGGTCTCATATGTTGTTAATATTGATTTTAGACCCCGGCCACCTTCCTTGCATGAGAAGTATAGCCTATCCACATCACCATTGATGTTAAAGTTCCCAGTAACACTGAGAAGTTTTCGAGTTCTAACATCCATCTCACTTAGTTCTTGCAATGACCAGTTCAGTAGGCCAAATGTTGGCGTTAGAATTGGCACAGCATAAGTATTGTGGGCAATGTATTTGTTGTATGCTGACAGTTCTGATGACCATATTTTCTTTACTCTTCTGAGGTATTCAGTTCGGTTCTCTCCTTATTTATGGGTCCATCATATCTGACATTCTCATCCTGTCCAAGATATCTGTAGTTGTCACCTGACTGCAGAGGTTGTATTGTCAGGCCGTTCATCTCTAGATTTCTAGAGGAGGGCACAGCTCTTCCACGTTTTACTGCCAAATATGCACACTTGGACTCACCAAATTTCATTTTGATGTCGGTTGAAAATTGTGTAATGAGGTCCAATTGTTTCTTGATGTCATTGATATTTGGCCCATACAACTTCAGGTCATCAACAAAGAAAAGATGGGAGATACTTCTGGTCCCACTTCTTTGTCGACCTTGTTTCCTGAGTAGGTAAGATAGTGGATTCAGTGAGAGAACGAAGAGTAGCACTGACAAGCTATCACCCTGAAAGATGCCCTTCTGGTAATGTATCTTATCAGTCTTAACCTGCTCCTTCTCACCTCTAAGGATCAAACTGGTGTACCAGTTCTTGGTCAGGCGTTCAACAGCAGCTACCAATGGTTGTGGGACTTTAGCTAACTGTAAAGCCTTAACAATCCACCCATGAGGTACACTATCAAATGCTTTTTGATAGTCCAGCCACACGACAGTCATGTTTCTGCGATTCTTTGTTGTTTTTTCCTGAATCATTTTGTTAGTTAGTAGGTGATCTATGCAACCCCACACCTCCCTCTTTCCACCAGCTTGCTCAGGTGTTATGATGTTGTTGGTAGCACAGTGATCCTGTAAGAACAGGTTAAGGCACCCAGTATATAATTTATACATGATGTTTTGGCAGGCAATTGGGCGGTAATTTTTAGCAAGGGTGGTTTGGCTATTTTTGGGAATGAGGAGAGTAGAGGCAGTTGATAACCATCTGGGCAGTTCTTGTGTGCCCTTAATGGTTTCTGTAAACAGCTGTATGAGATCTTGCCGATAGAAAGTGAAATTCTTCAACCAGTATCCTGTAATGAGGTCTGGGCCTGGCGATTTCCTATTCGACATTTTCTGTAGAGCTGTTTCCAGTATTGACCCATCTATGTCATATTGTTTTGTCTGGACATGTTGGCAGTAGTCCTGTTCCAGTTCTTTTAGCCAATTAGCTTGTCTGTTGAATCCGTCATCCGTTTCCCATACAGATCTCCAGTAGCTCTCAACCTGTTCTTTTGAAGGGGTGTCATTTACAGAGATTGAGCTTTTGCCACCGAAGCTGCGATAAACTGATTTAGGATCTCTGGCAAACAATCTATTTAGCACTTGTCGTTTATGTGCTGTTGACTTATATTTTAGTCTTTCTGTTGTAGCTGTGAGTTGTTGTTTCAACTGGTGTAATTTGGAGTTCAAAGTTTTAAATTTTGTATCTCCAAATCTTCTCTCTAACTTTTTCTTTAGGTCTTCCTGGTGTTGTGTGAAGTTGCTCTCTATGTTGCATTTCATAACGACTGCGATGTGTGAGATACTTCGTCTCAGGGACAAAATTTTGGTTTTTAAATTTCGCATCCACGCTGGTTCAGGCTTTCTGTTTGTATCTTGATTGCGTGGTTTTAGATGTGTGTTATATGCTAGCAATGTGACAGCTGAAACATATAACAAAACATTAAGCGTTTCAAATGTCGTTTCTACACCTTTAGATCGTATAGCCTTCAGATAATTGCCAGCTATTTCGTTCACCGCTTCCAATTCCAATTTAGTGGGTTCTTTACTGACTCTAGTGTTGTATGGTCTGTCACTCACATTAAGGCTGTGTATCTCTTGAAACATATCATTCCATATCACTTGTAGGGAGCCCACAAGTTTTTGGTGCTCTGTTTGTTCAGTAGAGTCATGAATTTCAGCCTCGTTGTTGATGTGGTGACAATTACTACTAGAGTCAGCTGACCTTTCTCGCTGTTCTTCAGTGGAAGTGGGATGAATTTCAGCAAAATTGTTGGTGAGCTGTTCACTGTTAGATTTAGCTGGCCATTCCCTTTGTCTGTCAGTGGAGGTGGGGTGGTTGTCTACAAGGGCTGTATTTGTAGTATCACTCGATTCCGTTAGATGTATCAATTTACATCTAATGATACGTTTTGCCTGTTCATTTAAATGCTTTGGAGAAAAGTCTAATTCTGGGTGTTTGGAGTTCCATAAAGTTTTTAGCCTTTGCATAAAACCGAACTTTTGGGGTTCAGATTGTTTGTATGCTTCATATAATACTTTGTTAAGCTCGTAGGTCCACTGTATACAACGGTTGTAATTGCGATTTGGTCGAAGGAGACTTGTACTTTTTGCCATGATGAGTTCGTCTATTCACTAATATTTCGTATTTATTTTTCAAAATAGTCGATGATCTTCTTTAAAAGTTACGACAAAGTTCTGTCAGAATCAAATTTAAAGTTATTCACAGCTTGAGTAATATTTCTTTTCAGTTAGTTTTTAATTCTACAGCTGTGTTTTATATAAATGTAATATTTCTTTATAAATGTAATATAACAACGTTGCATTTATATGTTAAAGTGTATGTATCGTTCATATAAATAGGTGTTTTACAACACACTTACAGTTCAAACACTTATGTAGAATTATTGTATGTAATCTTACCGCGTAATGTAGCTCAACTTTTTCCAATATATGGTATGTTGCCTTCATGTAAGCCGTAATTACACACGTCCGATTATCGGACACTGACCACAACGGTCGCCATTTTATATATGTATGTATGTATGTGTATGTATGCATGTATATATGTATGTATGTATGTATGTATGTATGTATGTATGTATGTATGTATGTATGTATGCATGTGTATGTATGCATGTATATATGTTCTTCTGGTTTTATAATTTCCCAAAGTTTTACCAATAGAGAGAGAGTCGGTTTCTAACATAGACACAAAACTCTCTCATTGGAATTTACACAACATCAACTAGGTAGATATGTATGTATGTCTGCATGCATAGATATGGATGTTATTGTATGTGTGTATGTGTATGTTTTGAGTTGTATGTGTGCATGTGTATATGCTTTGTATCTGTACATGTGTAGATGCAGTTATTAGATGCAAAATTTTTGGAATGTTTTACATATTTTTACTGTTCCATTAATGGATTGTACTTGTAATTTCCTAACTAGTTGTGTTCTTTCTGTTCCTGTGAAGCCTAGCTTCTCAAGATTTGTATTGAGGCAGTTACTAACATATCCCAGTGCCCCAATAATCACAGGCATAAATCTGAAGGTGTAATCAGGGTGGAGTATCTGCAGATTTCTCATCAGTTCTGCATAAATATTCTCCTTTTCACTAATCTTTGATATTATATTGGCATCTGCTGGGCAGCTAATTTCCACTGCTGTGCATGTTTTCTTCTCCCTGTCCCATATCATAATATCTGGTCTGTTATGCCTGCATTTTATTGGGGTTTTTACAGGAACATTCCACCAGTACTCTTTCATATTATGTACATGGATGTCTTCCACATTGTTGTAGCTTTTAATGTGTTTGTTATCGGGGCTATCTTTTTTACGAACTGCATTGTACAGTGTTTTGGCCACTACATCATGCCTCATAGGTAGATAGTACCGCGATGACATCTTTGGGCAGCTGCTGATGACATGGGTGATATCCTCGATGTTAGTTCTGCAGAGTCTGCACTTGTTATCACATCTAGGTGTTTTGCCTGCATCCCTATCTCTTTTGTGAATCAGGTATTTCGTGCTAATCTCCTGTTCTTGGATTGCAAAAGCGTATCCTTCAAAGTGGGAGCCAATATAGCGGTTGTTGGTCCAAGATAGACTAATTTCCTTATCTATATTACTCTCACTCTGGAGCTTCCTGGCAACATATCCATGCATGATTTTTTGCTGATAGGCATGCAGTTTTTCATCCATGGATTCACTGCGATACTGCTGAGCGACATCCCTGGGTGTGAGATTTTGATTATCACACAGGGAATATCTCTCAAGGAGTTCCTTCCCAACTCTCATGATCTTATCTGTTTCATGCAGATAGACTTGCTCGAGAAGCGGGCTCCTACGCTTCGAGGTTCGTAGATGTTGTCGGAGAGATATGATACGACATTCAAATGTTGTCTGGACTAATATTAGGCCTCTGCCTCCCTGCTTACGTTTCAAGTAAAGGCGGTCTATGTCACTGTTGATGTGGAAGTTTCCGGTGTTGTTCAGTATTTTTCGAGTTCCAACATCAACTGCTCGGATTTCGTCTACCGTCCAATTGAGTATTCCAAACGTTGGTGTTAGGACAGGCACAACAAACACATTGTGAGCCACTGTCTTGTTTTGCGCAGAGAGTTCCGATGACCAGATCTTTCTTAATCGGGTGTAGTATTCCCTGGTTACGCGTTGCTTATTACAGATACCATTATAGGATATGTTCTCATCTATCCCCAGGTATCTAGCAGTCCTCATCAGATATCGGTGAAACAGACCATTGATGACAATGTTGCTAGATTGGGTTGTTGTTTTTCCCCGCTTTACAGTCATGTATGAGCATTTAACTTGGCCAAACTCCATTCCTATATCCTTTGAGAATGTTGTAACCAGGTCAAGATTTTTCTTCATCCCATCCATGTTCTTGGCATAGAGTTTCAGATCGTCCACAAAGAAGTTATGGGTTAGGTTCGTATTTCTGTCCTCCTGTGAGCCAATGATGTATCCCTCACATTTCTTGAGCAGAAAGGACAAGGGGTTTAATGACAAGATGAACAAAATCACAGAGAGACTGTCCCCCTGAAATATACCCCTGCAATATTTTATTTTATCAGTGAAAATAGAGTCCTCCCTCTTTGTCTTTAACCTTAGGATAGTAGCCCAAGAAGAAGACAGCCTCTCTATGGCTCTGACAATAATGTCTGGGACTTTAGCAAGTTGGAGGGCCTCTATCATCCAAGAGTGGGGAACAGAATCGAAAGCTTTCTTGTAGTCCAGCCAGACTGTAGACATATTCCTCCTAAATTGTCGCACCTCCGACATCGCAGTTTTGTTGATTAGGAGTTGTTCAGCACATCCCCAAACCCTTTTCTTTCCAGCTGCTTGTTCATCTGTGAAGATGTTATTATTTTCACAGTGATCTTGGAGGAATAGGTTCAGGCAGGCCGTATACATCTTATACATCAGGTTCTGGCATGCAATGGGTCGGTAGTTTTTTGCCAAGTGGGTGTCTTTGTTCTTGGGGACCAGTAACGTTTGTGCTAATGTCAACCATTCTGGTATAAGTGTATCTCCCCTAAGAACTTGTTGGTAGAGGTCAGTTAGATACCTCCGATAGAATATTAGTATGTATGTATGCATGTATGTATGTATATATATATATATATACATCTATGTATGTATATATATATACATATATATATATATATACACATCTATGTATGTATATATATATACACATCTATGTATGTATATATATATATATATACATCTGTGTATATATATATATATATATATACACATCTATGTATGTATATATATATATATACATCTATGTATGTATATATATATATATATGCAGCTATACATCTATGTATATATATATATATATGCATCTATACATCTATGTATGTGTATATATATATGCATCTATGTATGTATGTATATATAATAATATATACATTTATGTATGTATGTATGTATATATATATATACATCTATGTATGTATGTATATATATATATACATCTATGTATGTATGTATATGTATATATATATATATATATATATATAATCATCTATGTATGTATGTATGTATATATATATACATCTATGTATGTATGTATGTATATATATATATACATCTATGTATGTATGTATGTATGCATGTATGTATATGTATGTATATATATGTATATATATATATATATATATATGTGTATATATATATATATGTATGTATCTATATATATGTATATATATATATATATGTATATATATAATAATAAATTTGAAGACTAAAATCCAAAGAGGGCTCGATAAGGATAAATATATATCAAATATATAAGAACCGTAGAGCAAATATTTATTAAAATAACTTTAATCTGTTATTTTAATAAATATATATAAATATATGTATATATATATCAAGTAAGAATATTTTCGAAACAGCGAGTTGGTTTGAAATTATTAGAAATGTAAGTTATCGCCGTATTTTGACTAAAGAAATTAAAGAAATTATTTTAGCCTGATAGTGGGGTTAAGAACCCTCGGCGAGATGGAAAAAGATGAGAATTGACGTACATGTACGTCAATACTCATCTTTTTCCATTTCTCTGGGGGTTCTTAACCCCACTATCAGGCTAAAATAATTTCTTTAATTTTTTAGTCAAAATACGGCGATAGCGTATATATATATATATGTATATATGTATATATGTATGTATATATATATGTATATATGTATGTATATAGATATGTATATATATATGTATATATGTATGTATATATATATGTATATATGTATGTATATATATATGTATATATATGTATGTATATACGTATGTATATATGTATGTATATATATATGTATATATGTATGTATATATATATGTATATATATGTATGTATATATATATGTATATATATGTATGTATATATATATATGTATGTATATATATGTATGTATCTATATATATATGTATATATTTATGTATGTATCTATATATATATGTATGTATCTATATGTATATGTATATATGTATGTATATCTATATGTATATGTATATATGTATGTATATATATATGTATGTATATATATATGTATGTATATATGTATGTATATATATCATTATCATCATCATCACCGTTTTACGTCCGTTCTTCCATGCTAGCATGGGTTAGACGGGTTGTCCTGTTGTGGGCAGTGTCTGGTCGGCTGACCATGCCTTGCTCATACAGGAACTGATTTGGCTTGATTTCTACAGCTGGATGCCTTTCCTAACACCAACCTCATTTACAGTGAGTGATGGGTGCTTTTTCGTGGCGCCTACACGTCCACTTTACAGTGTGGGCTGGGTGCTTTTTTGTCGTGACACCTCCACGACCACCTTGCAGTGGGGGGTGTCGGGGCATATTGTCTATATGCTTCAGCTTGTTCCTATGGGAGGTCGGGTACTCTGTATTACTGCGTGACGCCAGAGGTCACGGTCGTGTGTCATCACCTTTGAGAGGTGTAATTGGGTAAGGTCGGCTTTTATCACCTCATCCCAGGTCATCTTGGGTCTCCCCACTCCGCGGTTTCCATCGACTTCTAGTGCTCTGCACCTTTTTATGCAGCTGTCATCCTTCATACGCATTACATGTCCATACCAACGCAACCGCCTCTCCTGCACACAGCATTTGATTCCTCTTATGCTCAGTCTCTCTCTCAATTCATTTATGCTTTGTCGTTCGCGTATATTACTGTTACACATCCATCGGAGCATACAGGCTTCGTTTCTCTCTAATCTACGTAAGTCTTCCACCTTCAGCGCCAGGTCTCACTACCATGCAACATCGCTGTTCGGATACACGCATCATACAGTCTGCCTTTCGTTTTGAGGGAGAAGCCTTTTGCAGCTAGCACTGGTAGTAGTTCCCTAAACTTCTTCCATCCCGTTCTTACCCTAGTTATTGTATGTTCTGAACACCCACCTCCGCTGCTAATTCGGTCAGCAGAACTAGGTAGCAGAAGCTGCCTACTGTTTTACAGAGCCCTCCCAGAGATTGGTGGTACTTGTTTCCTGTGGCTGTTTTCTGCTTGCTATCCCAACACAGCTGCTGCATGTGAAGCCTACATTCTTAATTAAGACTCCTGAGATCCCGCTACATCTCTTGTGTACCCATTGTTTGCATTTGGGGCAGAGAATGGAGTTCCTACCTACACCTTTCCTACATACTGAGCAAGGCCACTTCCCTGAGAGGATCTGGGCTCTGTCTTCTCGTCTACTTACAAGGACCTTAGTCTTTGTCATGTTGACTTTGAGACTCTTTCTTTCTAGTCCCTGCTTCCAAGTTTGGAATTTCTTCTCTAGTTCTACCATAGATTCAGCTATAAGTGCGAGGTCATCAGCATACAGGAGTTCCCATGGGCATCCGGTCTTAAACTCCTCCATTATTGCCTGCAGGAATATGATGAACAGGAGAGGGCTAAGAACAGAGCCCTGGTGGACCCCAACCTGTACGCTAAATTCCTCGCTATACTCATTGCTAATCCTAACTTTGCTGACTGCTCCCCTATACATGGTTTGTACAGCTTTCACAAGCCATTCATCTACTCCTAGTTTTCTAAGAGCCCACCAGATTATAGCACGTGGAACTCTGTCAAAGGCTTTCTCAAGATCAACGAATGCCAGGTAGAGTGGCTTACTTTTATGTATGTATATATATGTATGTATATATATATATATGTATGTATATGTATGTATGTATATATATATATATGTATGTATATGTATGTATGTATATATATATATATGTATGTATATATATGTGTATGTATATATATATGTATGTATATATATATATGTATGTATGTATATGTATGTATGTATATATATGTATATATATGTATGTGTATATATATGTATGTATATGGCTCAGTGGTTAGAGCATTGGCCTTGCAATCGAAAGGTTGTAAGTTCAACTCTCAGACCGGGTGATGTGTTGTTTCCTTGAGCAAGACACTTTATTTCACATTGATCCAGTTTACTCAGCTGTAGAAATGAGATGATAGGGACTGGGGTTCATATCATTCCACTGCAAAGTGGTCGTGGAGGTGCTACGGCAAAAAAAAAGCACCCAGCACTCACTGTAAATGAGGTTGGTGTTAGGAAGGGCATCCAGCTGTAGAAATCAAGCCAGAATCAGTTCCAGTCCCACCATTGCAAGCAGGGAAAAGCGGACGTAAAATGAAATGATGATGATGATGATATGTATATATATGTATGTATATATATGTATGTATGTCTATATATGTATGTATATATATGTATGTATATGTATGTATATATATGTATGTATGTGTATATATATGTATGTATGTGTATATATATGTATGTATGTGTATATATATGTATGTATATATATATGTATGTATGTATATATATGTATGTATATATATATGTATATATATATATATTTATATGTATATAAATATATGGTCTTTTATCCTTTTGTTACCATCTTTTTACATGATTTTGAGTATATTACAAAAATAAGCAAGAATTTGGAGGTATTTAGTAATACAACTAATTTAGTAATATTACTAATTTAGTAATATATTACTAATTTAGTAATATATTACTAAACTAGTTGTATAACTAATTTAGTAATATATTACTAAACCAGTTGTATAACTAATTTAGTAATATATTACTAAACCAGTTGTATAACTAGTTTAGTAATGTATTACTAAACTAGTTATATTACTAAACTAGTTTTATAACTTAGTAATATATTACTAAATTATATTTGTTATATTTCTAAATTAGTAATATAACTAATTTTCTCGTTTATCTGGTATTAAGAAAATTTCTTATATAAAATTATGATAGAAGATTTTTAGATAATCATTTTGGGGTAATATATATATATATATATATATATATATATATATATATATATATATATATATATATATATGTGTGTAAATATGATAATAAGGGCGCTGCGGAGTTGCAAATGGGTTACATATGAAAAAAGTTTGTCCTTCATCAGTGATCTTCCAACTATCATAGGCATTTCATCGCTTTAAAAACCATATACCTCCGGTTGGTGCGAGCAACGGCTAAAAAAAGTTGTTGGGACACGTAAATAAAGGGGACGCAAGGGTAAACAAACAAAATGGTGAGGAAGAAGGAGACAAGTCCCAGATTTCTATGAATTTAAGTTCGGTATATATATATATATATATATATATATACATCTATGAAAATTGTGAAAATATTTTTTACATTTTAACTCTTTTCAATGGAGTTGTCAAAATCTTAACTGCTGCTGATAACGGGGTCGATAAAATAAAGTACCAGTAATGCTGTAGGGGTAATTGCTGGCCTTGTGCCAAAAGTAGAAACATTATTATTATTATTTTTATTTTTCTGTGAAATTTTAATTTTAATGCTAAGATTTTGGAACGACTTGTAAAACATTTTTTTTCTCAAATATTTTTTTATTTGAAAATAAAAATAAATTTCCAAATGATTGTTTTTCATTAGATTTTACTGGTTTATTATCAAATGCAGATGGCACCACCATGTTTCCAATACCACCAGATGGTACCACCACGTTTGCAACAAAGTGTTGCATGTGCCCATGGATCAGCCCACAGTTTCTTGCCACATAGCTATCTGCTGCATGCACTGGTACAGACATGTTTTCTACCTGCCACCAGATCATCCTACCAGGAACCAGCGCCTCTTGTTCAACGCAGCAACTGCAGGTTGGAAGAGGCCTTGTGACTGGCCCCACACCAGATGGCTGGATGTCATCAGGGAAGATCTCAGGAGGCTTGATCTCACCTTGGAGGATGCAGAGGAGCTGGCATGGGACAGCCTGTGATAGAGGGCGACTGAGGGTAGAAGACTCCCGACAGGACACCATTTACAGGGTTAAACTCCTCGCACAACACAAGCAATCATTGATTTTTATGTCAATATATATTTCTCTGTAGGCTATATTGATCTTCATGTTGACATATGATACATATTCAGTGTCACAAGCAAATAAATGACAAGATGCGATTCTTTTCAGAACTAGACACGAGTTCAATACAGCTTTTACTTCAGCTCCTATTTTTACAGTTGAGTGGACAGAAGTAACATAAATGAAAGTATTTTGCTGAACCTATGGATTGAAGGTACTCTATCCATATAACAGACTTCTATACAGCATCCATCTACTAAATTTCACTCACAAGGTTTGGATTAACTCGAAACTATAGTAAATACACCAAAAATGCTCCACAGTAGGATGAAACTGAGGACCTCATGCTTGCGGGTAAAACTATTTAACTCCACAGCTGTTATTTGAAGAGAAAATCAGAGACAGCGTGTTTCATTAGAAATATCCTAACACATTGCTTAACAAAATATACAAAAAACAAAATAAATTTCAACAAAAACAGATTTGTTTTGTAGTATTGATTTTTTTAATTATTTATTTAAACATTTTTTTTTTATGTCTAAATTGAAACATTGAATTATTTTTTTCCAGACTAGAGTTATTTAAATTTCAAAAGGTTAGTCATAATAAAATTGAAATAAATAAATAGAATTAAATAAATAAATGTAGTTAACATAGTTACGGTTAAAAAGTGTTTCTTCTTTTCAAATAATCAGTTTTTAAACAGTTTTCCCCAACATTTCTATGCCTTTACATAAATAAATATATGTTATTTTTATAATGAATTGTTAGTATCAGAGCATGCTTCTTTGCAAATACATGGGTACATATATTCATTAGTATAGAAGACAAGTTTCTCTCCAGCTATCAAAATATTGGGAATCCCTGAATGAAATCAGCCTTCTGTTCAATATTTTGGCCAAACCCTAGATGAAATCAGTCTTCCATATGAGATCTTGGGAATCCCTGAATGAAATTGGCCTTCTATTTAGGATCTCGAGATATCTGAGGATGAAAGTTATGTCAAAATGTAGCTTATATATATATTTGTATGTAAATATATATATACATATATATGTGTGTGTGTGTGTTGAAATAATAAGGGATATAAAACGATCAGGGTGAAGAATATGGATAGAATGGTTTATACAAATTAATTAAATGAATAAATCAAAGTATACAAACCAATTACAATAACTATTAACATCGATACAAGTTCAAGATAGAACTGTTCAAGTGAAGAGATGAGGAATTGCTCGTCAGTAGGTGTGATTTGAAAAATATTTCACAACTAAATAATAATTAGAAGACTAAAAGCGCATGTGTGATAAGAGAGGAAAGACACATACATAAGACACATACGTAAATGGTGGCCAGAATAGGAAACTACTAAAAATAGCAGCCCAGAATCAGTCAAAATAATACAGCTCTACTTAAAGAACAGGAACTCAATATATCAAATTAAAATGTTGAATTAAAAACTAACAATATTCCCTTATAACACACACACACACACACATATATATGTGTGTGTGTGTATTTCTCTCTTTACTCTGTTATATATATACATATGTATATATATACATATATGTATATATACATACGTATATATATGTATATATATATACGTATATATATATATATACACACACCTATTGGTTTCCACTTCAATTTATTATAAATTTCCGGTTGGTGGGTTCGATAACTAAATGGTTGTTTGTTGTTTATATATTGTCAAAGTTCTTTCATCACACATTCATTGACCTCCTCAGTGACAAGGTTTTTATTTTGTGTCCCTCCTTTGTTCTGTCCTACACCATCTTGTTTTACTTTTTAGAACACACTACGCACAACACACACGTTGGTGTAGGACAGAACAAAGGAGGGACACAAAACAAAAACCTTGTCACTGAGGAGGTCAATGAATGTGTGAAGAAAGAACTTTGACAATATATAAACAACAAACAACAAGTTATCGAACCAACCAACCGGAAATTTATAATAGATTGAAGTGAAAACCAACAGGTGTGTGTTTCTATTGGCAGCATGACCCTACCAAAGTATAACTATATCTGTTTCAACATGTTTTCAGATGAGAAATCTTGTAAAACAAATTTAAAAACGAAATATACATATATATATATACTGTAAATGTGGTTGGTGTTAGGAAGGGCATCCAGCTGTAGAAAACCCGCCAGACAGTCCTATGCGAGCAAGACAACCACTCTTGCCTCAAGTGGGAAAACTCCCGTCCAAACCCATGCAAGCGTGGAACAGGGACGTTAAACGATGATGATGATGATGAGTCCTTTTTATTATTATATAAATATATACACATATATATATGTACATGTACATATATAGGTATATATACATATATATATATGTACATATATGAATATATATATATATATATATATATATATACACATGTATACGTATACATACATATGTATATATATATATATATATATATATATATAGTGAGTTAGAAACTCAGAGTAGTCTCTTACAATTAAAATGCTCTAAGAAAAAAGCTTTTCTGAGTTATGTAACATAATTGAATAAACAAGAGAGATGAACACTAATATAAACATACATGTGTTCGAATTGTAAGGACTAGGTTTGCTAGGGTGAAAAAATACTAACTACAGCAAGATGGTTTGTCAGACTTAATTTTAAGTTGTAAATTAAGAAAAATAACAGACCTATATTGGGCAATTTCCTGGTAACAACTATATATATATATGTATATACATATATATATATATAGTATACTAGGGAGAGGATCAGGGGTGTATAACACTCCACTTATCCAGCAGGCAGCATAAGGTTAGCTCAATGTCTGAGGACAGAGCCGTGATATAATAAATAACAAAGAACGCCTATAGCATATGCATATCTTTACTTGCTAACATTGTTTCATCCGCACTATAAGTGGGACTCATCAGAGCATAAAGGTTAATTACATACCATACAAGCAATAACAAATCCAAGACATTGAAGAATGAAAAATAATAGAAGATAAAGTATATTAAGGAAGTAAAAGTAAAAATAAAAATAATAAAATAAACAATGAAAAATAAGGGGTGCTATCAGTCACAGTTGGGCGGGGTGCTGTCAACATATAGTTACATACAAGCATACACATGGATAAGAGAACAGACAAGAGTAGATAAGATAGATAGGATTAGGTAAGAGTAGGTAAAAAATAGGTGAAAAACAGACTTATAATATATATAAGAAAATATAAAGAAATATATAACAAACTTACATATAAAATATAAAATATACAGATAATAGTGATACAGGGTAAGGAATGAAATAAAATAATATAAAATTAAAATTAAAATTATATAAAATAGAACATAATATAATATAATCATAAAATAAGATAAAATAAGGTAAACTAAAATAAAATAAAATAGACTAAAGTAAAATAATATAATATAAGATATAATTAAATGTAATTAAATAAATAAATAAATAAATAAATAAATAAATAAAATTAAATAAATAAATAAAATTAAAATTAAAATTAAATTTAAATAAATAAATAAATAAATAAATAAGTAAATAAATAAATAAATAAATAAATAAATAAATAAATAAATGAAATTAAATAAGTAAATAAATAAAATTAGATAAAATAAAATAAAATGAAATAAAGTAAATTGAGATAAGATATATATTTTTTTAGAATATATCTCTTGAATATATCAGGGGCCCACGAAGGCCCTAAGTGTCACAGTCATCTGTATCACTTGACCATTTTTTAAAAATATATTTCTTGAAAACATCAGGGGCCCACGAAGGCACTAAGTGTCACAGTCACCAGTATCACTTGACCATTGCAAGGCAATGGAGGCGTCCCAGGTTGGGCAGTCTCAAAAGTTCACTCGAAAGTCACAGGTGTGCATTCACACAGTTGAGCGGTGGGGTAATCACAAACCGGTTCACACCCGGGCAGGAGTCCAATGGTCAAACAGAGGTGCATCGAAGGAAGGTAGGAGAATTCACGTGCAGTAGCAAGCGAGGTGCAGGCGGGTTAGCCAAAGCAAGCAGACACAGTTGGAGCGCATACAACAGATATATAAAAAGACAAAAGATATATAAAAAATAGCTTCAAGAGCCATGAAGTCACCGCATTGGGACATCACAAGATTGTACACATCAATATGTTCAGCACGTATATGCACATATACACACCACATGCATATGCAGAGACGGTATACACATATATATATATATTTTTTTATATACAGACATATACAACCACCTACACCCATACACATATAAATGTATACACAGACACACACGCACACACACACAGCGTAGGACACCCGGGTCAAAGCTGATATTAAACACCGAAATACCACATTAGGCAAGACCCACCACCACGGATAATACATACAGTCGTTGTTATGATCCCGAAAGTAACGTTTTGGCCCCGATAGCCATCCGTAGTTACTAACGGTCTGTGTACACTTGAATCGGGCAATGGCACGTGCGGACATGATTATCTCCGTAGGAATTCAACTTTATTTTACTACATCTCATCGTATGTATTTATTTTGAATGTATTATCCGTGGTGGTGGGTCTTGCCTAATGTGGTATTTCGGTGTTTAATATCAGCTTTGACCCGGGTGTCCTACGCTGTGTGTGTGTGTCTGTGTATACATTTATATGTGTATGGGTGTAGGTGGTTGTATATGTCTGTATATAAAAAAATATATATATATATGTGTATACCGTCTCTGCATATGCATGTGGTGTGTATATGTGCATATACGTGCTGAACATATTGATGTGTACAATCTTGTGATGTCCCAATGCGGTGACTTCATGGCTCTTGAAGCTATTTTTTATATATCTTTTGTCTTTTTATATATCTTTTGTATGCGCTCCAACTGTGTCTGCTTGCTTTGGCTAACCCGCCTGCACCTCGCTTGCTACTGCACGTGAATTCTCCTACCTTCCTTCGATGCACCTCTGTTTGACCATTGGACTCCTGCCCGGGTGTGAACCGGTTTGTGATTACCCCACCGCTCAACTGTGTGAATGCACACCTGTGACTTTCGAGTGAACTTTTGAGACTGCCCAACCTGGGACGCCTCCATTGCCTTGCAATGGTCAAGTGATACTGGTGACTGTGACACTTAGTGCCTTCGTGGGCCCCTGATGTTTTCAAGAAATATATTTTAAAAAAATGGTCAAGTGATACAGATGACTGTGACACTTAGTGCCTTCGTGGGCCCCTGATATATTCAAGAGATATATTCTAAAAAAATATATATCTTATCTCAATTTACTTTATTTCATTTTATTTTATTTTATCTAATTTTATTTATTTACTTATTTAATTTCATTTATTTATTTATTTATTTATTTATTTACTTATTTATTTATTTATTTATTTAAATTTAATTTTAATTTTAATTTTATTTATTTATTTAATTTTATTTATTTATTTATTTATTTATTTATTTAATTACATTTAATTATATCTTATATTATATTATTTTACTTTAGTCTATTTTATTTTATTTTAGTTTACCTTATTTTATCTTATTTTATGATTATATTATATTATGTTCTATTTTATATAATTTTAATTTTAATTTTATATTATTTTATTTCATTCCTTACCCTGTATCACTATTATCTGTATATTTTATATTTTATATGTAAGTTTGTTATATATTTCATTATATTTTCTTATATATATTATAAGTCTGTTTTTCACCTATTTTTTACCTACTCTTACCTAATCCTATCTATCTTATCTACTCTTGTCTGTTCTCTTATCCATGTGTATGCTTGTATGTAACTATATGTTGACAGCACCCCGCCCAACTGTGACTGATAGCACCCCTTATTTTTCATTGTTTATTTTATTATTTTTATTTTTACTTTTACTTCCTTAATATACTTTATCTTCTATTATTTTTCATTCTTCAATGTCTTGGATTTGTTATTGCTTGTATGGTATGTAATTAACCTTTATGCTCTGATGAGTCCCACTTATAGTGCGGATGAAACAATGTTAGCAAGTAAAGATATGCATATGCTATAGGCGTTCTTTGTTATTTATTATATATATATATATATATACATATTTATATGTACATATATATATCATCATCATCATTTTACGTCCGCTTTTCCCTGCTTGCAAGGGTGGGAGGGGAAATGATTCTGGCTTGATTTCTACAGCTGGATGCCGTTCCTAACACCAACCTCATTTACAGTGAGTGCTGGGTGCTTTTTTGCTGTAGCACCTCCACGACCACTTTGCAGTGGAATGATGGGGACCCCAGTCCCTATCATCTCATTTCTACAGCTGAGTAAACTGTATATATATATATATATATCATCATCATCATCATCATCATCGTTTAACGTCCATGTTCCACACTTGCATGGGTTTGGACAGGAGTTTTCCCACTTGAGGCAAGAGTGGTTGTCTTGCTCGCATAGGACTGTCTGGCGGGTTTTCTACAGTTGGATGCCCTTCCTAACACCAACCACATTTACAGTGTGGGGCTGGGAGGTTTTTACCGTGTTGCCTACACGGCCACATTACAGCGTGGACTGTCTGGCGGGTTTTCTACAGCTGGATGCCCTTCCTAACACCAACCACATTTACAGTGTGGGACTGGGAGGTTTTTACCGTGTTACCTACACGGCCACATTACAGCATGGACTGTGTGTTTTTTTTGTCATGACACCTACACGATCTCATATGTTTCGGCCTGGATGTTGTGGCACCAACATAACTTTACATTGAAAGGGGCGGTGTGGATGGGGTGGGGGTGGTGGGACGGGGTGTATTTTGTTAGAGATGCCTGCTGACTGTATTAGGTTTTACTTTGTATTTAGGTAAGGCGGGTCTTCTCTATTACTGAGTACCGCCAAAGGTCTCGGTCCAGTGACATTGTCTTGGAGAGGTGTAAGTGTGTGAGGTCGGAATTTATCAGCTCGTCCCAGGTTTTTCTGGGTCTGCCTACTCCGTGGCTACCATCTATATACATTTGCCTCTATCTTTGCTTCGGCCCTTGATAAACCTGTTTCTACATCATCCACTCTCATCCCAGGAACAGTTTTGATAGCGCTAGTTTGTGATTTAAATTCAGGAATTTTATATTCTTTGAATGAAAAGAACCTTCTGACGAGAATCTTTCTTTGCAACGAAGGCCGTATGGTCTCCGTTTTATTTTTGGGATTCGAAACCGATCGGTAAAGGTAACTATAGTAGGTAAAGTCAATTTTTTAAAATTTATTTTGAAACTTTTTCATTATTTGCTAAACCTTGTTTATATTTGTTCTGGCTCGTTAATTTATTAACCCGCCATTGAACCACACTGGCATTTGGTTGGACAATACATGCGTACCTTGGCGCCTTGTGCGTGAAGGAACGTATATCCTATTACTACCAATAATATTTTATATTTTATATACTCTATATAGATTAATTTATAACACTACAACAATATTAAAACAACCCTTAATCTATTAACAACCTTAGTTACCTCCCTTTGTTATTAACAATTTCCTGTGTAAACTTATAAAATTAAGCAACATAACGGTTCACCAAAAGCTTAATAACGGTTAATACAAACCCTAGACAAGATAATTTGTAGATAAAACATGCATAAAATAATATAGCTAAAATAACAACATGGCCAGTAATTCGGCGAAATTTACATTTAAGAAACACACACCTATTGACTATAAACGACTCAAAATAATATCATGGTTAATAGCTGTGAGTAACAAACAACATATACACATACATACGAACTACAACACAAAATCACTTGAATGAAAATCACATACCCAACTCTATCATGTGCTTTGTATTACACCTCACATAACAAATACCCACATTATCACCACATGGGCATGGATACATTGAAGCTCCGACGCCTGGCAACTGACTTGGTAAACACCCACAAAATTGTTAACCATCTTGCCAACAACAACCCTGAGTACCTTTTTGATTTCCATGTGTCTAACACACGTGGGCATGTCCACAAAGTCAGAAAACAGCACAGTTCCCATGACTTTCGGAAACATTTTTTCACGCTCAGAGTTGCTGAAGCATGGAACAAACTACCTGCATCAGTTGTTAGCTGTTGAGACACTGCATCCTTTAAAACATCCAAGCTTCCTGAGATTTGCCAACACTACACCTAATGTTCCCCCTCCATACACATACACACATGTATATCATACCTCATACACTATTCCCTTCCCTGACATTTGTATATTATTCTATGTACTATACAGGCACCTTTGACGAGTTGTAGTGAACCTGAGCACTTTACACAATAATTTCATTATTATTATTATTATTATTATTATTATGCCTCTCTAACAAATTGCACACTACCTTAAACATTTATAACAATTATAACATGCTTTAACAGACCACACAAAATATGTTTATTTCAACTGCATTATAACTCTTTCCTCATACATGCCTTATTGACTGTATTGACTCCTGCATTGTACACCACTCTTCCTTGCTTATAACTTTTTTGCCTGTACTTTTCACTTATACCTATTACACTTTCAACCAGTGCTGCCTGTAATTGTGTTCTCTCAAGCATAACATCTTTTTAACTCCTGACTCTCCACACGATGCCTTTGACACTAACAACAATTATGTACCCTAAATGTTCTGAATGACTAGGATTTTAGTCACATGTTTTGACATTCCCTATGCTCTGATGATTCCAGACTTCCCTCTGGAAGAAACAATTGTCAGCAAATAAATGTTCTAAACTAAAATTTGATCGTTTTAACACTTTATATATATCTATCTAAGGCGGGTAAAATTCCCGAGATCCATGGACGAGTTCTCTCCAGCGGTCTCTGTCCCTCATTATCGCTGCCATATCCTGCATCTCCAACAGACCAGTGTCTGTCCTTAGAGCATCAACATATGTTAACCTTGGTCTTCCTCTTCTAGTGTGTCCATGTAGGGGCTCCCAAAGGAGCACTGAGTGCAATGTCAACTCTGGATGTCGGTGAGCATGTCCAGCCAACCTCAGTCTCCTCTGTGTCACTTTTGAGCTGACTTTTGGGATGCTCCCATACAGCTCTGAGTTTTTCATCCTCAGTGTATACTGATTAATGTTCAGAGCCATCCTCAGCATTCTCGTGTAGCACCCATCCACCATCTGAGTGAGTCTCTTGGTCAGTGTCCAAGTCTCAGACCCATACAGCAGCACAGACTCCACTACAGCAATGAAGAGGCGGATTTTCAGGTCTCTACGAAGGTCCGACCTCCACACCGATCTCAAGCTGTGACACGCCGCCCAGGCCTTGCTCTTCCTCTCAACCACATCATCTTCCGTATTCCCAATCTTTGCTCCCAAATACAGGAAGTCCTCAACCAATTCCAGCGGCTTCCCGCCTACATTAGTGATCCCCTCTGGCTTCTCAACATTCTCTACCAGATATTTTGTTTTAGTCTCATTCATTCTCAGCCCCACACTCATCGACACAGTCTCAACCTCCCGCATCAAATCCTCTGCCTCCTTCACTGTATTTGTCACCAAAACTATGTCGTCGGCAAATTCAGCATCCGATACCTTTTTCGCCCCAACTCTCCTGCTCTGAGCCGGTGCTACAGTAAAGCCAGTGTCCTGGTGTTTCTCCAGTGCAAGGCGCATACAATAGTCCACTACGATGATAAAAAGGTAGGGAGCCAATGTATCTCCCTGGAGCACTCCAGCCAGTATCTCAAAGAACTCTGTCATCCCATCAGGTGTAATGACTTGGGCTTTGGTGTTGGTGTAGAGCACTAATATCAGGTCCACTATCCTCTTGGGGATTCCATAAGCCTGTAAGATCTTCATCAGGCAGTAACGGTCCACAGAATCAAAGGCCTTCCTAAAGTCAATGAAAACCATGACCGCAGGAAGGCACTTTGCTCTAGCTCCCTCTAATATCCTCCTCAGCATCAGGATGTGACTGGTGGTTGATCTACCCTCTCTGAAGCCGTTCTGGTTGTCCCTGAGCTTCTTCTCCATCTCAGGCTGGATCCTGTTAAGAATCATCCTGTTGAGGGTCTTTGCCACAAGTGACGTCAGTGAGATCCCCCGGTAGTTGTTGGTGTTAGAGAGATCTCCCTTCTTTGGCACTGGGACGATGCTACTGATCCTCCACTGATTCGGGGCAACTCCTTTCTCCAGTGCCCCGTTACAGAACCCCAGGATGATATCATCAAAATCACACCTCTTCATCACCTCTGATGCCACTCCATCCTCTCCATGAGCCTTTCCCTCCTTGATCTTCTTCTTGGCTCTCTGAAGCTCCTCTCTGGTGAAGGGCTCTGTCTCAACATCCAGTTCCTCAAACAGCCGCCTGATCTCCCCAGTGCTCTGGGCTGTGGAGGGTGGCTCTCCTAGTAGGGTCCTAAAATGGTCTAGCCATTTCCTCTTCCTATCCTCGGGCCCCGTTCCCTGGATCTGACTCGAACACCTTTTCTTCCTCCCTGTGATCTCGTTGATGATCATCCAGCTCTCCTTACATCCAGATCTGTCAACCGCTCTCTCCACACTTCTGATCTTCTCTATCAGTGCCTCCTCTCTGACCTCAGTGTAAGCGGTACAGAGCTCTTCCCTCATCACCTCCACAGTCTCCATCCTCTCCTCCGTAGGATCAGCATAGAATTGGTCCCTGGCAGCTTTCAGGTGTTCTCTGGCTGCACACACTTTTGGGTTTGCAGAGCTGACGTGCTTCCCTTTGTTCTTTTTCCTCGGCACCAGGGTTTCACTTGCTTTCGCCACTGCATTGGTGAAGTGCCCGTACCTCCTCGTCACACTCTCCTCAGTCCATCCAATCTCTCTCTCCTCTGACTCTCCACACAGAGCACTAAACCTGTTTCTCACTTCCACTGTGAACCTCTCCTGTAGCTTATCATCTTCCTTGAAAGCTCCCCAGTCATAGATTGTTCTCCGGGGCTGAGCCTTGCTCTTTCTTAAGCTCACGCGGACCTCACTCATAACAAGCCGGTGGTCACTACCCAGTGTACTGAAATAGCTGTATGGTTCCGTGTTCAGAACACTATTCCGCCACTTTTTTCTCACCAGAATGAAATCAATCTGGGACTTGGACAGGTGCATATCTGAGATGTAGGTCCACATCTTCCCCAGATTCTTCCTAAACCTTAGGTTGGTCGCCATCAAGTTCGCCTCAAGCAGGGTGTCTCTCAGTAGTCTTCCATTTCGGTTGGTGTTGTTATGGAAGTACCAGCAAGGATCTTCACTGCCCTCCTTACTCAGATGTGCATTCCATTTGTTAATATATTGTATAATTACTCCAATAATTTGTTGAGTGCTTTATATCAGTTATAAAAATATTTTTAAGCTTGTTGTATCCCAACAAATTAAATATAACCTTTGTATGTATGTATGTATGTATGTATGTATGTATGTATGTATGTATGTATGTATGTATGTATGTATGTATGTATGTAGAGGCACATGGCTTAATGGTTAGAGCATTGGCCTTACAATCGAAAGGTTGTGAGTTCAATTCTCAGACTGGGTGTCATTTGGGCTAAGCTGATGGAATATTTTCCACATCATAATTTATATATTTATATACATATATATATATATATATATATATATATATATATATATATATATATATATCAGAATGAAAAAATCCTGGTCTGTTTATTGAATTTGGATTTTAAAAACAAACATGCAATCTATATTAATGTGAGGCTGGAGAAAGAAGCTCTTTTTTCCTGGACTTTTCCGACGGAATTACTTCACATATATATATATATATATATATATATATATATATATATATATATATATATATATATATAAATATAAATGTATATACATATATATTTATATATACATATATATATATAAATATAAATGTATATTCATATATATTTATATATATATATAAATATATATTTATATATATATATATATATATATAAATATATATTTATATATATATATATATATATATAAATATAAATGTATGTATATATATATATATATATAAATATAAATATATATATATATGTATATACATATATATTTATATATATATATATATATGTATATACATATATATTTATATACATATATATATGTATATACATATATATTTATATATATATATGTATATACATAGGGCATCCAGCTGTAGAAATCAAGCCAAAATCAGTTCCCGTCCCACCCTTGAAAGCAGGGAAAAGCGGACGTAAAATGAAAGGATGATGATGATGATGATACATATATATTTATATATATTTATATAAATATATACGTATATACATTTATATTTATATATATATAAATACAAATGTATATACATATATATTTATATATATATATAAGACATGAAAAATGCGCAAGCTCAAAAGTGCCACAGAATGTTATAATAAACCTTCAAAAGTGTGGGACTAGAATTGTTGCTAAAAAATATTGTAATCATTATATATCGTACATTCTGTGGCATCCTTTATAAAAATAGCTTAAACCAACGAAGCCTTTATTTTTACGCTATTTCACTTAGTTAATTCTTAGAGTGTAACATATAAAAATATGATTTACAACTATAAAATAAATTAATTAATATAATAACAGAGCTGCGGAGCTGAAATTTAGGAAATAATGGAGTATCGGATCCTGAGTTGGAGCCAGTCAATTTTTGGCCGACTCCGCAGCCCTGTATAATACATTTTATATTAAAGTTATTAATAAACCTATTTTACACTTCATGCAAATTACCACGAGATATTGATATTAGATATAAGATACAGCGCAATATCTACAGCTGTAAAAGTACGAAAGCGAAGTAATAATAAGTGGCTTAAGGTAATTCCAATATGAAAGTTTGTAGTGATAAAAATTTGATAATGCAATACGATTGTTAATATTATAGTTCTATGAAAATGTAACAATAGATAACTAAATTATTTTACTATTAGTATATTTAAGAAATTATCATTATAGATTTGATCGTTCATATAAGCATCATATTAAGTTTCAACACAATTATTTTGTTACTATGAGTATATGATAATAATATTACGTAATTATTTATAGCTGTTATTACATTAAACATAGATGTATTTATTTTTATATGTTACACTCTAAGAATTAACTAAGTGAAATAGCGTAAAAATAAAGGCTTCGTTGGTTTAAGCTATTTTTTATAAAGGATGCCACAGAATGTACGATATATAATGATTACAATATTTTTTAGCAACAACTCTAGTCCCACACTTTTGAAGGTTTATTATAACATTCTGTGGCACTTTTGAGCTTGCGCATTTTTCATGTCTAGTTTAATATTTTTTTAAGGCAACGCTTGTAATAACTCTAGTTAAACAGGATATATATTAATAATAAATTATCGTTGTAATGTAATTAGATTATGTAATTGTTATTATAAATTATCTTATAAATATTAGTGTAAGATGTATAAAAATATTTTCAGACTTTTAATATAAACAACTACAAAAAACAATCAATATTAAATCAATATATTATACATAATAGAAAACATAAAATATACAATACAAAAACAAAATATTTACATACAATTGCAATTATCAGTGTATATACATTTTCTTTATATTCCCTGAGCAAATTAATAAGATTTGTTTTTATTGTACATAATTTGATGACTTGTTGGAGTGTATTAAAAGATAGCAACAATTTGTGATTAAATTGTTATCTTAAGCAACTCACTTTTTAATAGTTGTTGGCTGAGCGAAATTGTAAAAGCCTATGAGCAAATATAAAAAAAAATACACAAACAACATTTCCTTGTGTTATTACAACATTAGATAAAATAATTGAGCAATGTCGTTATATTTTGCTCTTATTGCACATTAATAGTGTTTCTATTTTTCGGCACAAATCCATTACTGGTACTTTATTTTATCGAATTAGTAAGTATGAAAGTCGAAGTTAACCTCGGCAGGATTTGAACTTAGAATGCAAAGGACCATAACAATACTGCAAAGCATGGTGTCTGACGCTCTACCAATACTTGTGTTGAGCTGGTCATTAATTTATGGTGGTCGTGCGTGGAGTAGAGCAATCGCTAGTTGAAATATTATGAACAAAACATTTTTATTTGCCGAAGAACATATTTTCAATACTGTTTGTGAATGTGACGAAGGAAATACATTCTGATATGGAACAGTGTACAAAGTGTGTCTGTGAATAACATAATGTTACCTCATGTTGTTGTCAAGACATAATGGATTTCGTATATCCAGTTAGAAGATGAAACCTAGCCATCTCGGATTAGTTATATTTCATGCCATGTGTAAACGTGTTTGAGGATAGCAAAATATGCGCGTTAATTATAATAATTAGTTAATAATATTACAAAATATACCTAATTAAACTCTTTACTTGAAATTTTATCATTCTTCGTTTATATATATATATATATATATATATATATATATATAGAGGGAGAGAGAGAGAGATTTATCTAGTCCTTCGCTCAAGATTAATCTATAAGTTTAGATGTTTGCCTTCGTTTAAGTAAATATTACAGTAAGATTTTTAATATAAACAACTACAAAAAACAATTAATATTAAAACGAAAAAATTATCAATGATAAAAGAAGCGGATGCAACTTTTTTTTTTATAAAGTTATATTCCTGTTTCTTTAAAGAACATTTCATTTTTGTTCTATTGTAGGCGAAATAATGCAATGGTTTAATAGGGAAGATATAACTTACGAATTATGTCTCTAACCGTGTAACGCTTTTTAAGTAGATAACTACAATTGAAAATACTAAAGAAATGGAACCAACAATTCAATTTGAAAGTCGTCTAGTGACAGTGTATTACTGGTACTTTATTTTATCGACCCCGTAACGATGAAAGGCAAAAATGCAAATGCTTAAAATTTAAATTGCCTTAATTCTATCGTCTGCTGTTTCATTAAAGGGAGATTATCGTCTGTATTTAATTCTATCGTCTACTGTTCCACTAAACAGATATACCTCCACTATCGTCTCTATTTATACATTTTAACTTATAACTTATACACATTTGATTTGAAATATTTTATCTAGTCCCCCCTCTCAATATTATGATGATTTCTTTCGAATGAAACAGTTCTAGTCCTGTAGAAACCATTTATATATATAATTGAACTGAGTTAAAAATTCACAATATTTATAATTAAATAAGCTCATATATATATGTGTGTATTTATCTGTTTATTGTATTATATATAATGTGTGTATATACAGGATGTCCCCCAAAAATATATACACACTTCAACAGCATTCTAATAACTATTGCCTGTACAGGTAATCAAAGTGTCAATCGAATGTTAGTTTCGTGTTTTAACAGTACAAATTTACAATACACACATAAAACCAGTGTATATACATACATGAGTGTGTATACACATACATGAATGTGTATATACAATATATATGTATATATATATAGACACATATATTCACGGTGCAACGGTACATTAAAATATAGATGCGGGAGAGGGGGGGGGTGTATATATAGGGGCGCTGGGGATAAAGGAGTGTAAAGCGTGTGTAATTGATATATTGAAGGAGAGGAGCATGCAGCGATAGAGTAACAAATATATAGAGAGGGGGAGAGATGGTATTGAAGGGGAGGAGTGCAAAGCGAAAGAGTAAGAGATATATATAGAGACGGAACAGATAGAGAGAAACAGGCGTAAGTAACAGTGGAAGAGATATAGAGAGAGGTACTCTGATTGGTTGAAAATTAGCCAATGACATACGATCACCACCACCACGGCTATCCCCGAAAATTTTTTAAAGAAGCTAGGCATATATGTTAGAACACGAAAAGTGAACATTCTGTTGTTTCACACTTTTCGTGTTCTAACAGATATATAAATATAGACGTATATACATATATATTTATATATATATATGTATATACACCTCAAATAGAACAAACCCGTCTAACCCATGCTAGCATGGATGATGGACGTTAAATGTTGATGATGATGATATATGAATGTACCCATGCTGGTGTGGAAAGTGGATGTTAAATTATGATGATGATGATATTCCCTGACATTTGTGTATTATTCTATGTACTATACAGGCACCTTTGACGAGTTGTAGTGCACCTGAGCACTGTACACAATAATTTCATTATTATTATATATATCACACAATCATTTATGTTTGTATATGTACACATATGTGTCTTATATATATATGTGTATATATATATATATAATCATGCAGGCAGGTATTATTGTTGTGTCTAACGTGTACATACAAGTATGAATTGTATATCAACTTATCTCATTGTTCCTGTATGTCACGTTCTTTCTAACCTGTCATGCATATACAGCCTACCTGCAAAGTAGTTGCGTGATACAGTGATAGACAGATTTATAGTGTCTCGTTGTTTAACCCTAGGTCACCTCTGATCCTCTAGACTTATGATCATCTCATTTTCATTTCATTTCATTTTCATTTCATTTTACGTCCACTTTTCCCTGCTTGCAAGGGTGGGACGGGAACTGATTCTGGCTTGATTTCTACAGCTGGATGCCCTTCCTAACACCAACCTCATTTACAGTGAGTGGTGCGTGCTTTTTTGCCGTGGCACCTCCACGACCACTTTGTAGTGGAATGATAAGGACCCCAGTCCCTATCATCTCATTTCTACAGCTGAGTAAACTGGAGCAATGTGAAATAAAGTGTCTTGCTCAAGGAAACAACACATCACCCGGTCTGAGAATTGAACTCACAACCTTTCGATTGTAAGGCCAATGCTCAAACCACTAAGCCATGTTCCTCTATATATATATAAATAATAACAACTGTGACATAAACAGGTGCTTGAGTTTCGTTGGCTTTTGGACCCCAACTCGTTCAGTCTGTCATAAAAAAAATGAAAAATAAAAAATAAAAAAGGTTTTATTTTTCGTATGATAAGCTGAAAGAGTTGGGGTCTAGAAACATAAGTACCTTTTTATGTCACTGTTGTAATTATTTATACTAAACTCCTCCTATGGACTGAGTGTTCTTACTCTTGGATATTTCTACCGAACTTACTAAAGTATATATATATATATAGTATGCTAGGGAAAGGATCAGGGGTGTATAACACTCCACTTATCCAGCAGGCAGTATGAGGTTAGCTCAATGTCTGAGGACAGAGCCGTAATATAATAAATAAATAACAAAGAACGCTTATAGCATATGCATATCTTTACTTGCTAACATTGTTTCATCCGC
>OZ024741.1:413978311-413993311 GCA_964016885.1 Eledone cirrhosa | reverse complement strand
ATATATATATACATATATATATATGTATCCGCTAGGAAAAAGCTCGTTGATGAAGTAAACTCCATTCCTCTTGCTCTAGTAGTCTTATATATTTATATGTGAGCTGATAGAGTACAGTCTAAGGATTTACAGAAACCCAAGAAGCTAGATTTAACACCTTTCTAGTGGGTCCGGGTATGATTTTACATTCATTTAAATTATTGATGTATTGTTTTATTGATATTTTTTATCTGTTTGTCCCGAATCTTCTATTATCGATTTTTTATCGTATGGTTGATTTTAGACTTGTTCTATGTGTGACGGTATTTTAACGATAGTTATAGCTCTGATTCATCTGAATTATTGAGCCCTCTGCCGCTCATTTCGAATATTGTTTATCGTGAACTCGTGCGCCGATTTTTCGATACTCGATCTTTCTAATATTTTTAGCTCTGGACATAGCTATCCACCAGTTAATTTTATTGCTCATTTTTTGTCGATTCTATTGAGTGATGAATAGCTCTTGTTTTATTTTAACATGTCTATTGAGCACTCTTATTCGATATGTGTATTTCCACATTTCCTCGAATAGTTTTCGCGGATGTAGAGGTTATCTCCCTTGTCGAATTCCATGTGCGTATTTCGCTTATAGTTAGCCTCTTATCCGCTAGGAAAAAGCTCGTTGATGAAGTAAACTCCATTCCTCTTGCTCTAGTAGTCTTATATATTTATATGTGAGCTGATAGAGTACAGTCTAAGGATTTACAAAAACCCAAGAAGCTAGATTTAACACCTTTCTAGTGGGTCCAGGTATGATTTTACATTCATTTAAATTATTGATGTATTGTTTTATTGATATTTTTTATCTGTTTGTCCCGAATCTTCTATTATCGATTTTTTATCGTATGGTTGATTTTAGACTTGTTCTATGTGTGACGGTATTTTAACGATAGTTATAGCTCTGATTCATCTGAATTATTGAGCCCTCTGCTGCTCATTTCGAATATTGTTTATCGTGAACTCGTGCGCCGATTTTTCGATACTCGATCTTTCTAATATATATATATATATATATATATATATATATATGTACATATGTATATATGTATATATATACATATGTATATATGTATATATATACATATGTATATATGTATATATATACATATATATGTATATATATACATATATATATATGTATATATATTCATATCATCATCATCATCATCATCACCGTTTTACGTCCGTTCTTCCACGCTAGCATGGGTTAGACGGGTTGTCCTGTTGTGGGCAGTGTCTGGTCGGCTGACCATGCCTTGCTCATACAGGAACTGATCTGGCTTGATTTCTACAGCTGGATGCCCTTCCTAACACCAACCTCATTTACAGTGAGTGCTGGGTGCTTTTTCGTGGCGCCTACACGTCCACTTTACAGTGTGGGCTGGGTGCTTTTTTGCCGTGGCACCTCCACGACCACCTTGCGGTGGGGGGGGGGGGCATATTGTTTATATGCTTCAGCATGTACCCATGGGAGGTCGGGTACCCTGTATTACTGCGTGACGCCAGAAGTCACGGTCGTGTGTCATTGACTTTGAGAGGTGTAGTTGGGTAAGGTCGGCTTTTATCACCTCATCCCAAGTCATCTTGGGTCTCCCCACTCCGCGGTTTCCATCAACTTCTAGTGCTCTGCACCTTTTTATGCAGCTGTCATCCTTCATACGCATCACATGTCCATACCAGCGTAACCGCCTCTCCTGCACGCAGCATTTGATTCCTCTTATGCTCAGTCTCTCTCTCAATTCATTTATGCTTTGTCGTTCACGTATATTACTGTTACACATCCATCGGAGCATGCAGGCTTCGTTTCTCTCTAATCTACGTAAGTCTTCCACCTTCAGCGCCCAGGTCTCACTACCATGCAACATCGCTGTTCGGATACACGCATCATACAGTCTGCCTTTCATTCTGAGGGAGAAGCCTTTTGCAGCTAGCAGTGGTAGTAGTTCCCTAAACTTCTTCCATCCCGTTCTTACCCTAGTTATTGTACTTTCTGAGCACCCACCTCCGTTGCTAATTCGGTCACCTAGGTAGCAGAAGCTGTCTACTGTTTCTACAGGGCCCTCCCAGAGATTGGTGGTACTTGTTTCCTGTGGCTGTTTGCTTGCTGTTTCAGCACAGCTGCTGCATGTGAATCCTACATTCTTAATTAAGCTTCCTGAGATCCCGCTACATCTCTTGTGTACCCATTGTTTGCATTTGGGGCAGAGAATGGAGTTCCTACCTACACCTTTCCTACATACTGAGCAAGGCCATTTCCCTGAGGGGATCTGGGTTCTGTTTTCTCGTCTACTTATAAGGACCTTAGTCTTTGTCATGTTGACTTTGAGGCCCTTTCTCTCTAGTCCCTGCTTCCAGGTTTGGAATTTATTCTCTAGTTCTACCATAGATTCAGCTATGAGTGCGAGGTCATCAGCATACAGGAGTTCCCATGGGCATCCGGTCTTAAACTCCTCCGTTATTGCCTGCAGGACTATGATGAACAGGAGAGGGCTAAGAACAGAGCCCTGGTGGACCCCAACCTGTACGCTAAATTCCTCGCTATACTCATTGCCAATCCTAACTTTGCTGACTGCTCCCCTATACATGGCTTGTACCGCTTTCACAAGCCATTCATCTACTCCTAGTTTTCTAAGAGCCCACCAGATTACTGCACGTGGAACTCTGTCAAAGGCTTTCTCAAGGTCGACAAATGCCAAGTAGAGTGGCTTACTTTTAGCTAGGTACTTTTCCTGTAATTGCCTCACAAGGAAGAGCGCATCAGTGGTGCCTTTCCCTGGAACAAACCCAAATTGCATCTCGTCTATATTCACCCGGTCCCTAATCAGCTGTGCTATAACTCTTTCTGTTACTTTCATGACCTGGTCCATCAACTTTATACCTCTATAGTTTCCTCTATCTAGTGCATCGCCTTTACCTTTGTAGCAGTTGACAATGATGCTACTGCACCAATCTTTTGGTATGGCCCCCTCTAGTATTACCTGGTTAACGATACGTGTGGTTATAGTGTGACCTACAGACCCAGATGCCTTCAGCATCTCGGCAGCTATACCCGATGGACCGGTTGCCTTCCCTATCTTCATATCTCTGATTGCCTTACTTACTACGCTGCCGCTGACTTGTACTGCTGGTCCCTCTATAGGGTCTACGTGGGGTAGGGTCTCTTCTTCCCATGCATTCTCCTCATTTAGTAATCTAATAATATGTATATATATATAATCTAATAATATGTATATATATATATATATGTATGTATATATGTATATATATATATATATATGTATGTATATATATATATATATATATGTGTATGTATATATATATATATATATAAATTGGAATAAATGCTCTGAAATAGCGATATATATGTGAATATAGACATAGAATATTCGAAAATATTCTGTATGTTTATAATAAACATTTTGAAGACCTAATCGCTATAGAATAGAATACGTCACGTATTACAATTAGATTCTCGATAAAAGCAAGGGAAGTAATCTACGCGTTTCATTCTCGTTAGAAATCATCAGGACCACATATCCAGTGCTTTTATCGAGAATGACACAGCTAGAGACTTATAGAATACTTAGCTGTGTACAGGAACTGGTTTGAAAGAGCGGTTGCCGGTCCGGCAGAAATTAGAAATTGGAATAAATGCTCTGAAATAGCGATATATATGTGAATATAGACATAGAATATTCGAAAATATTCTGTATGTTTATAATAAACATTTTGAAGACCTAATCGCTATAGAATAGAATACGTCACGTATTACAATTAGATTCTCGATAAAAGCAAGGGAAGTAATCTACGCGTTTCATTCTCGTTAGAAATCATCAGGACCACATATCCAGTGCTTTTATCGAGAATGACACAGCTAGAGACTTATAGAATACTTAGCTGTGTACAGGAACTGGTTTGAAAGAGCGGTTGCCGGTCCGGCAGAAATTAGAAATTGGAATAAATGCTCTGAAATAGCGATATATATGTGAATATAGACATAGAATATTCGAAAATATTCTGTATGTTTATAATAAACATTTTGAAGACCTAATCGCTATAGAATAGAATAGAATACGTCACGTATTACAATTAGATTCTCGATAAAAGCAAGGGAAGTAATCTACGCGTTTCATTCTCGTTAGAAATCATCAGGACCACATATCCAGTGCTTTTATCGAGAATGACACAGCTAGAGACTTATAGAATACTTAGCTGTGTACAGGAACTGGTTTGAAAGAGCGGTTGCCGGTCCGGCAGAAATTAGAAATTGGAATAAATGCTCTGAAATAGCGATATATATGTGAATATAGACATAGAATATGTGGTCCTGATGATTTCTAACGAGAATGAAACGCGTAGATTACTTCCCTTGCTTTTATCGAGAATCTAATTGTAATACGTGACGTATTCTATTCTATAGCGATTAGGTCTTCAAAATGTTTATTATAAACATACAGAATATTTTCGAATATTCTATGTCTATATTCACATATATATCGCTATTTCAGAGCATTTATTCCAATTTCTAATTTCTGCCGGACCGGCAACCGCTCTTTCAAACCAGTTCCTGTACACAGCTAAGTATTCTATAAGTCTCTAGCTGTGTCATTCTCGATAAAAGCACTGGATATGTGGTCCTGATGATTTCTAACGAGAATGAAACGCGTAGATTACTTCCCTTGCTTTTATCGAGAATCTAATTGTAATACGTGACGTATTCTATTCTATAGCGATTAGGTCTTCAAAATGTTTATTATAAACATACAGAATATTTTCGAATATTCTATGTCTATATTCACATATATATCGCTATTTCAGAGCATTTATTCCAATTTCTAATTTCTGCCGGACCGGCAACCGCTCTTTCAAACCAGTTCCTGTACACAGCTAAGTATTCTATAAGTCTCTAGCTGTGTCATTCTCGATAAAAGCACTGGATATGTGGTCCTGATGATTTCTAACGAGAATGAAACGCGTAGATTACTTCCCTTGCTTTTATCGAGAATCTAATTGTAATACGTGACGTATTCTATTCTATAGCGATTAGGTCTTCAAAATGTTTATTATAAACATACAGAATATTTTCGAATATTCTATGTCTATATTCACATATATATATATATATATGTATATATGTATATATATATATATGTATATATATATATATGTATATATGTATATATGTATATATATATATATGTATATATATATATATGTATATAAATATGTATATACATATGTATATATATATATATATGTATATATATATATATACTCTTTTACTCTTTTACCTGTTTCAGCCATCTGGCTGAGGCCATGCTGGGGCATCGCCCTTGTTGCTACACATTTTATCTCCAGCCTGTATAGGTTGGCCACTGGTGTAAGAGGGAGTTTGTTGCTGCTGCCCTTAGGTTTCCCTCGTGTCTTGCTGTGGGCTCATCCGGGATCCTGGATAACAAGGTGTCGAGATGTTTCTTAAAGACATCCACCTCCACGTCATGCAAGTCTCGCAGATGCCTCGGCAGCCTGTTGAAGAGTTGAGGGCCCTTGAATCCCAGGCTATTGCAATACCTGCTCCTTATTCTAGATGTGGAAGACGGGACCTTTGGCACCACACAGTGACGTCCTGTTCGGCGGTTGGTCCAGCTCCCAATGCCAAAGTTTGGTGCTAGTCCCTCCAGGATTTTCCACATGTAGATCACTGCGTATCTCTCCCGTCTTCGCTCCACGGAGTAGAGGTTCAGTTCCTTTAGCCTCTCCCAGTAGCTTGTCTCCCTCATCTTGGCAATCCTCTTGGTGTAGCTTCGCTGTATTGCCTCAAGCTCCGTGGTTAGTTTGACACTATGGGGTGACCACAACTGGGAGCAGTAGCCTAGGCGGCTTAGGACAAAAGTCCTCCACAGTGTCAACATGGTGTCTCGATCTCTTGTCCGGAAAATCCTCAAGATCCAGCCAGCAAGTCGTCTGCATGTTGTCGCCACTTTCATGATGTGTGAGGAAAAAGATGCATCATCGCTCATGTCTATGCCCAGGTCTCGTATCGATTTTGACACGGGGATATCGGTCCCTCCTGGTCCTGTGTAGCTGTGTTCCACTATATTTGTGTTTGCAGGTTTGTATTGTAGGGCTTGGAATTTGCCAGCATTAAACTGCATGTTGTTTTCTTCCGCCCATCTGTATATGGCATCCAGATCCTGCTGTAAGAGGGCAGCGTCAGCCGGGTTTTTGATTGCCTGTGCTACTTTAGTGTCATCAGCATAGCTAGTGAGGGATGTTGTTGAATGCACCACAGAGGGCATGTCCGAGAGAGCCACCAAAAACAGTAGTGGTCCCAGGACTGTCCCCTGGGGCACCCCACTTGTTATCAGTGTTTCCCTCGAGAGGGCCCCATTTGCTGCGACTGCCTGGCTTCTGTCCCTTAGGAAGCCATGCAGCCACTCACCTACTTTTCCAGTTATGCTGAGTCCGTGTAGTTTGTGACATATCATTCCGTGGTCGACCTTGTCAAAGGCCTTCGCAAAGTCAAGATATATCACGTCTACATGTGAGCTGTCTAGTAGCTGTCTCAGTACCCAGTCGTAGTGATGTAGCAGCTGTGTAAGGCAGCTTCTTCCTGGGCGGAAGCCATGTTGCGTGCTAGTCAGGCGGTCATTTTGTTCGAGGAAAGTGATTAGTTTCTTTCTGACGACTCGCTCCATGACCTTACTGATATGCGACGTCAGGGAGACTGGCCTATAGTTCTTGGCCTCCGCTCTACTACCTCCTTTATGGATAGGGCATATTGTGCCTTCTTTCAGCTCCCTGGGTAGTACACCGCTAGCCAAGGAGCTTCTGAAGAGCATCTTCAGTGGAGTTGCTAAGGCCCGCTTACATATTTTTAGGAGAACTGCTGGGAATCCATCAGGTCCAGCAGCCGAGTCTGTTCTAATTTCATATGTATATATATATTTTATATATATATATATGTATATATATATATATATGTATATATATATATATATATGTATATATATATATATGTATATATATATATATATATATGTATATTTATATATATATGTATATATATATATATATTTATGTATGTTTATATGTATATATATATATGTATGTATATATGTATATATATATATATATATATGTATGTATATATGTATATATGTATGTATATATGTATATATATATATATATATATGTATGTATATATATATATATATGTATATATATATATATATATATGTATGCTACTACCCTGTCTTTAACCTAATTCATTCAATCTGAAAATATTGAAGAGATAAGACACTTTCCCATTCTTCTCTGCTAAAATGTATCACTAGAGCTGATTCCAATTTTTCCAGCCATCCATCTAATCTACGAAGGTATTTTAGCCTACATATTGTCGTTAATATTATGATGTTCCCTGCTGTATTAGCGTTAAATTTTCCCTGCTGTATTAGCGATAAATTTTCGAGGGTTTCTCTTAGTAGTTTTTCATGACGTTATTATTGTTAATTTTACTGATGTAGTATTAACTTGGATATTTACCATGCGACCCTCAGTTCCTACCTCACAATTTCCCCCCCCCCCCCCACCCCCACACACCACCATAGTCTATTCGACCAATCAAACCTAGCATGCCATTTCCACTGCTGCTGCTACTACCTGCCTAACTAACTCTCTCCTCCTCTGGCGCATCCCAACACACCCTGCCATTACCCCACCACCACTGTTCTTCTAGCCCTCAATTTTCCCACCGTTATGGATGGATGAGCTGGGAATACACGAGCAACTCTGAATCAATAGATGAAATATGAATCTGCGAGCTACCAAGCACCCACGTGAAGCGCCAACCCAGAGACCCTCCCCTACGAGTGTCGACAAATGCCCAAAACTCCAAGTTGGTACCATCAATGTAGGCTCAATGAAAGGAAGAGCAGGAGAAATCGTAGAAATGCTAGAGCGAAAGGAAGTTGATGTATGCTGTGTGCAAGAGACTAGATGGAGAGGAGGGTCTGCTAGAGTCCTTGTAGGAAAAAGCCAGTGCTACAAATTTTTCTGGGTGGGAAATGACGATGGGATGGGTGGTGTAGGTATACTATTAGCTGACAAGTGGGTAGATAAAGTAATCTCAGTGTACAGGGTAAATGCAAGAATCATTAAACTCAGACTAGTCCTGAATAAGACAATTACCACAATAATATCAGCTTACGCACCCCAATCGGGGCTGCCAGACGAACTTAAGGATAGGTTTTACGAGTCCCTAATACACACTACTGCTCTAACAGACGACAAGGACTTCCTAATCATTGCAGGAGATTTTAACGGACACGTAGGTAAACACTGCGACGGCTTCAATAGAGTACATGGAGGCCATGGAGTTGGCACAAGGAATGAGGAAGGATTCAGACTTCTAGAATTCTGCGACGCCAATGACATGTCGATATGTAACACAAACTTTAAAAAACCGACAACCACCTGATCACCTATAGATCAGGGGAGCACTCTAGTCAGTTAGATTTTATCCTCATCAGAGGACGTGACAGATGGACGGTCGTAAACACAAAAGCCTTCCCTAGTGAGGAATGTACATCCCAACATAGCTTAGTTGTCAGCGACCTCACGGTCAGAACTAGACGAGCCCTGAAACAGAGGCCAACCTGGAGAAGAAAGATCTGGAAGCTGAAAGTCCCCTCAACCAGTAACAGATTTAAAGATATTTTACTCAACGCCTACGACAGTAAAGAAGAACAGATAGAGACATTTAACGTAGAAGAGAACTGGGAGTTCCTAAAAAATAACTTACTAGAGGCGACGGATGAGGTTTATGGCTGGAGTAAGACCTCAAGCAGGAGGAGAGTGACTTGGTGGTGGAACAATAAGGTAGATGAAGCAGTCAAGGCCAAGAGACAGGCATGGAAAGAATGGAAGAACGGGGGGAGCAGGGTACATTACATAGAGACCAAGAGGGAAGCTAGGCGACAAGTATACTTAGCTAGGAGGGAAGCAGAGGATAGAAAATTCAAGCATGTTTTACAACGTGAGGACCAGAAACAGGAGGTATTCAAGATTGCGAGGCAGTGTGTCAGAGATAGTTGTGATGTCATTGGAGAGAAGTGTATCCGGAATGATAAAGGTGAGCTTGCCCTCACAAGTGCTGAGAAGAAAGATGCATGGAAGAGTCATTATGATAGATTACTAAATGAGGAGAATGCATGGGAAGAAGAGACCCTACCCCACGTAGACCCTATAGAGGGACCAGCAGTACAAGTCAGCGGCAGCGTAGTAAGTAAGGCAATCAGAGATATGAAGATAGGGAAGGCAACCGGTCCATCGGGTATAGCTGCCGAGATGCTGAAGGCATCTGGGTCTGTAGGTCACACTATAACCACACGTATCGTTAACCAGGTAATACTAGAGGGGGCCATACCAAAAGATTGGTGCAGTAGCATCATTGTCAACTGCTACAAAGGTAAAGGCGATGCACTAGATAGAGGAAACTATAGAGGTATAAAGTTGATGGACCAGGTCATGAAAGTAACAGAAAGAGTTATAGCACAGCTGATTAGGGACCGGGTGAATATAGACGAGATGCAATTTGGGTTTGTACCAGGGAAAGGCACCACTGATGCCCTCTTCCTTGTGAGGCAATTACAGGAAAAGTACCTAGCTAAAAGTAAGCCACTCTACTTGGCATTTGTCGACCTTGAGAAAGCCTTTGACAGAGTTCCACGTGCAGTAATCTGGTGGGCTCTTAGAAAACTAGGAGTAGATGAATGGCTTGTGAAAGCGGTACAAGCCATGTATAGGGGAGCAGTCAGCAAAGTTAGGATTGGCAATGAGTATAGCGAGGAATTTAGCGTACAGGTTGGGGTCCACCAGGGCTCTGTTCTTAGCCCTCTCCTGTTCATCATAGTCCTGCAGGCAATAACGGAGGAGTTTAAGACCGGATGCCCATGGGAACTCCTGTATGCTGATGACCTCGCACTCATAGCTGAATCTATGGTAGAACTAGAGAATAAATTCCAAACCTGGAAGCAGGGACTAGAGAGAAAGGGCCTCAAAGTCAACATGACAAAGACTAAGGTCCTTATAAGTAGACGAGAAAACAGAACCCAGATCCCCTCAGGGAAATGGCCTTGCTCAGTATGTAGGAAAGGTGTAGGTAGGAACTCCATTCTCTGCCCCAAATGCAAACAATGGGTACACAAGAGATGTAGCGGGATCTCAGGAAGCTTAATTAAGAATGTAGGATTCACATGCAGCAGCTGTGCTGAAACAGCAAGCAAACAGCCACAGGAAACAAGTACCACCAATCTCTGGGAGGGCCCTGTAGAAACAGTAGACAGCTTCTGCTACCTAGGTGACCGAATTAGCAACGGAGGTGGGTGCTCAGAAAGTACAATAACTAGGGTAAGAACGGGATGGAAGAAGTTTAGGGAACTACTACCACTGCTAGCTGCAAAAGGCTTCTCCCTCAGAATGAAAGGCAGACTGTATGATGCGTGTATCCGAACAGCGATGTTGCATGGTAGTGAGACCTGGCGCTGAAGGTGGAAGACTTACGTAGATTAGAGAGAAACGAAGCCTGCATGCTCCGATGGATGTGTAACAGTAATATACGTGAACGACAAAGCATAAATGAATTGAGAGAGAGACTGAGCATAAGAGGAATCAAATGCTGCGTGCAGGAGAGGCGGTTACGCTGGTATGGACATGTGATGCGTATGAAGGATGACAGCTGCATAAAAAGGTGCAGAGCACTAGAAGTTGATGGAAACCGCGGAGTGGGGAGACCCAAGATGACTTGGGATGAGGTGATAAAAGCCGACCTTACCCAACTACACCTCTCAAAGTCAATGACACACGACCGTGACTTCTGGCGTCACGCAGTAATACAGGGTACCCGACCTCCCATGGGTACATGCTGAAGCATATAAACAATATGCCCCCCCCCCCCACCGCAAGGTGGTCGTGGAGGTGCCACGGCAAAAAAGCACCCAGCCCACACTGTAAAGTGGACGTGTAGGCGCCACGAAAAAGCACCCAGCACTCACTGTAAATGAGGTTGGTGTTAGGAAGGGCATCCAGCTGTAGAAATCAAGCCAGATCAGTTCCTGTATGAGCAAGGCATGGTCAGCCGACCAGACACTGCCCACAACAGGACAACCCGTCTAACCCATGCTAGCGTGGAAGAACGGACGTAAAACGGTGATGATGATGATGATGATGATATGTATATATGTATGTATATATGTATATATATATATATATGTATGTATATATGTATATATATATATATGTATATATATATATGTATATATATATATGTATATATATATATGTATATATATATATGTATATATAACTTAATAACTTTGAATAACTTTGAAATGTTTTGGCCAGTATTGGCCCAGGCCATGTCTAACTTAATAGCACCACCTGGCGAAGTCTTTCAATTCAGGATTTGGGCACCATGGCCCATTCGAGAAGAGAATTACTGTTTGCGGAGACATATCCGGGTGTGGGTGGTTTGTCCGGGATTACTTGGAGGAATTTGTCCAAAGACTTCTTGAATTTTGTGTGGTCAGTTTCTGTTTTGACGTGTCCTGGTGTGATGTTGAAGAGAGCAGGGCCGATTGAGGTGAAATAATTGTGCCGTATTGTTGTTATGAGTTGCGATTTAGATTTTTGAATGGGACGGATAGCACGGGGCCCAAGCCTTGGGTGTATCTTGAAGGCGATGCCAACATCATTTGGGCAGTGATGATGGAACATTTTCCACATCATGCAGATAATATAACGCTCACGGCGACGTTGGAGTGAGTAAAGTTTCAGGTTTTCCAATCGACCCCAGTAGTCAAGGTCTGACATGCCATCTATCTTTTTCGTGATTGCCCTTTGAGGAGCTTCAAGTTTCATGATACTTTGTTTCGTGTGGGGAGACCACAGTGGACAACAGTATTCAAGGTGTGGTCGGGCGAAAGTAGAGAAGAGAAGGATAATGGTGCGGGAATCTCTCGACTGGAAGGTTCTGAGGATCCAGGAACACATTCTGCGGGCCATGTCAACTTTGCTGCTTATATGCGTGGTCCAGCTTATGTTGCTGTCCACGGTTACTCCCAAGTCTCTGATGTTGTTAGATGCCACGAGAGTTTCCCCGGAGGGAAGGGAGTACGGGAGTTTCAGAGCATCCTCTTTTCCAAAGTGGATCAGTTCGAATTTGTCTTCGTTCAGTAACATGTTGTTCTTTTCTGCCCATTGGGTAACAGCCAGTAGGTCTGACTGAAGGCTTATCCGGTCATCCACGCCATTGATGACCTTTTGGAGCTTGGAATCATCAGCGAAAATTTTAATGTTGCTGTGTTTGATGATGTCAGTGATGTCATTAATATAGATGATGAAGAGAAGTGGGCCCAACACAGTGCCTTGTGGGACTCCACTACTGACTTTGGCTGGGCTTGATTTGACTCCCTCAACTACAACATGTTGGGTTCTGTTTGACAGGAAGCTCTTGATCCACTGCAGCAGCTTTCCAGTGACACCAATATTGGACAGCTTTCTCAGTAGAATGTTATGATCAACCCTGTCAAAGGCCTTGCTGAAATCAAGGTAGATAACATCAGTGTTGGAACCCTCTCCCAAGGCTCTCAAAATGTCATCAAAGTGATGCAGTAGTTGCGTCAGGCAATCCCTTCCATTACGGAATCCATGCTGGTTGGAGTTCAGCATATTGTTACTCTCAAGGAAGTGGGTCATTCGCGATCTCACCACTCGCTCAAATACCTTAATGATATGAGAGGTGAGTGAGATTGGACGGTAATTCACGGCAAGGGATTTGTTTCCCTTTTTGAAAACTGGGACAACAGACTGGGATAGAAGGTTTTCTGGCACATATCCAGCATCCAGTGAGTTCCGCCACAGATTGGCAAGAGGAGAAGCAAGTTGGTGTTGACACGCCTTCAAGACACAAGCAGGGAACCTATCGGGACCTACTGCTGAATTATGCTTGATTTCCTTTATTGCCGCCAAGACATCAGGGGCGCCAAACGTTATGTCCGATAAGGTGTAATGGGGAGTAACATCGCCGATACAGCCCAGATCGGCCATATCAGGATTGCTGAAAACAAAGCAGTATTGTTTCTGCAGTATCTCACCCATGGTTTTAGCATTGTCTTGAAGAGTGCCATTTTCATCAATTAGAGGGCCAACAGTAGAGCCAGTGATTTTGTGTTTTTTTGCAAATGAAAAGAACACTTTGGGATTGAGTTTGATCTTCTCAATGGCCCAGGCCTCTTCAGCTCTTCTCTGATTGTTGATGAGGGACATTATGTTGTTTTGGAGGTTATGTTTTTTAATCTCTAGTGATGAAATGGCAGTCAAGTTGATGTGTTGCTGCTGACAGTATTTCAGCTTGTTGATTTTTTTGTTCGTTCTCTTAATTTTTCTGATGAGCGTTTTTCTATTTCTAGGGATTCTGCTCTTAGATTTGTTTATAGTTCTTAATGGGGTGTGTTTAGCACATATGTTTGTAACAGTGTCCACAAATGTCTGCCAGGACTTTTTGATGTTAGTGGGTGTATGAGTGTGCGTGAAGGACCAGTCGACATGTGCAAGATCATGACTGATCGCTTCCCAGTTTGCATTGTGGAAATCCATAGCGTCAAACGGATGGACAGGAGAGATGACATTGGGTTTGTATATTGGACGGTGGAATCTCAGATCACAGAGAACCATGTCATGATCAGAGAGTAGAGTTTTCTCCACTGCAATATTGTGGATATTGTCAGTGTGATTGCTGAAAATTAAGTCTAGGACGTTTTTGTGGCACCTCGTTGGTTCGAGCACTAGTTGGGATAGGAAGAAATCATCCATGAAGTCAAGAAGCGATTCCACAGCTTCCCTGTCAGAGGTTGAGGCAGAAGAACCTGGTGGCAGGGTGTTTGTGGACCAGTCAACTCCGGGGAGGTTGAAGTCCCCCATCATTAAGATGTTGTCAGGGTGACACTCTTGGATGAAACACTTTATGCTGTTGAGGCATTCCTTGAAGCATGGTACAGGCGTTTGGGGTGGCCTATAGAGCCCAACTACTAATAGGTTGTTGGTTTGACTGAATACAGTGACTGCCTCACAGTATCCATTAGTGAATATGTTCATAGCCTCTGTTGAGAAAGAATTATGGACATAAATGGCAGTTCCGCCCTTTCTTCTGCCAGCGCGATCAGCACGGATGGCTTTGAAATTTTTCACTTTCACCTCGGCTTCCAAGTGGAGGTTACTGAGATGGGTTTCAGTGAGGACGAAGAAAGGGATGTGGTTTGGATGGACATCAATCCAGTCCTCCAGGAATTTGATCTTCCATTTTTGAGTATTGGTGGAAGGGCTGATGCCTTGGGCGTTAAGCAAAAATGTAGAGGCGAGAGTGGATGGTTTTAATTGTTTTGGTGTGTTGTTAATTTGTTTGTTTGTTAATGGCAGCAATGGGAGTTTGTGCATATGTATGTATATATATATATATGTATGTATATATATATATGTATATATGTATGTATATATATATATATATATATATGTATATATGTATGTATATATATATATATATATATGAATGTATATATATATATATATATGAATGTATATATATATATGTATGTATGTATATATATATATGTATGTATATATGTATGTATATATATATATATATATATGTATGTATATATATTTATGTATGTATATATGTATGTATATATATATATGTATGTATATATATATATGTATGTATATATGTATGTATATATATATATGTATGTATATATGTATGTATATATATATATATGTATGTATATATATATATGTATGTATATATGTATGTATATATATATATATGTATGTATATATATATATGTATGTATATATGTATGTATATATATATATTACTTATTGACACTTATACGTACGACATAA
>OZ024741.1:413938311-413970811 GCA_964016885.1 Eledone cirrhosa | reverse complement strand
TAGTGGTTGGCCGCGAAGACGCTGCTATGGTATATTTATTTACTGTTTTTTCATAGGTGCCTTTTAATCTTATAGCCTGCTCTAATTGATGTTTTGTGTGGTTAATTATGCTAATTGGGAGAAGAAATGATGTATATATATTATCAAATAATTCTATGGACTTGCTTTACTATATATATATATATATATCATCATTTCATTTTACGTCCGCTTTTCCCTGCTTGCAAGGGTGGGACGGTATATATATATATATATAGGTAAGTTATTCCGTGTTGAATCGGAGGTAACCACAGTAAGTAAGGTACTCAATACAGAGCATAGGTAAGTTATTCCGGGTTGAATTGGAGGTAACCACAGTAAGTAAGGTACTCAATACATAGCAGAGTATAAAAGTTTTAATATAGATGAGATTCTACAGGACTAGAACTGTTTCATACTTTAGAAATCATCAAGAATCTGGCTTTCCAAAATAAATGTTGTGGTATTTATATCTTTTCACTGAAAATAGACGTTAAATGATGATGATACATGTATGTATATATATGCATATATAGATATGTATACACACCCCACCCAACACCCCTACTCCATCCTCCCATTTCTGTCCACTGTAAAGTGGTCGTGTAGGTGACACAACAAAAAGCACCCTGTCCACACTGTAAATGTGATTGGTATTAGGAAGGGCATCCAGCTGTAGATAACCTGCCAGAAAAGTTCTATATGAGTGAGACACGGTCTCCTGATCAATCTCACTTCAAGTGGGACAAAACAGTCCAACCCATGCTAGAGTGGAAGATGGACGTTAATCGATGATGATGATATATATATATATATATATATATATATATATGTAGATAAATCTACCAAGAGTTTACGGTAGTGTCCAATCCGTATGAAGAACTCAATGTATTCCGGATATCATGGAAAGAAGAGATGTAATGAAAAATCACTTTCGGTGAAAGATAAACGGTATACAGAGTCAAGATAAAATATTAAACAAATAATGAATAAACAATTCCTTATATTAAACAAAAAAAGTTCATTATTTAACGATCGTTTCTAGGATATATATGTGTTAGAGTTGGCATGCATATTCAACAGATCTATGTACAAAATTATACAAAATTATACAAACTATCAAGATTAAATATACATACCAACACATATATACGCCGTCTCATTATTTCTGAAGACGGCGTATATATGTGTTGGTATGTATATTTAATCTTGATAGTTTGTATAATTTTGTATAATTTTGTACATAGATCTGTTGAATATGCATGCCAACTCTAACACATATATATCCTAGAAACGATCGTTAAATAATGAACTTTTTTTGTTTAATATAAGGAATTGTTTATTCATTATTTGTTTAATATTTTATATATATATATATATAAACTACAGTATTCAATATGTCCTTTCTTATTTAACCTTTTGTTACCCTATTTCTAATGGGAGACAATGTCCTTCGTGTTTTTTCCAATTATTCTGAAAATCAACACACTAGGGATTAATATAACTACCGTGGGTTGATATTAAATATGTAATCCCATTTGTCATCTTACAAAAAATATAATTCTGCTAAATCTGAATTATGGTTGATAAAGTTCTCAATATTTTCATTAATAGTTTAATAACAATATAGTTTGATTTTGATACTGCTGATTGGTTTTGTGTTAATTGATTGGATGTTTATAATTTATTGAACTTAACTGATTTCATCGTCATCACCGTTTAATATCCATTTTTCCACGCTAGCATGGATTAGATGAGTTGCCCCGTTGTGAGACAAGCCAGGTCAGATGACCATGTCTTGCTCATACAGAACTGATTTTAGCTTGGTTTCTGTGGCTGGATGAAGGCTGCAGAGTCATTAGAACGTTGGAGTGTTTTGCTGAATTAGTCTCAGCTCTCTACTCTCCGAGTTCAAATCCCGCTGAGGTCAACTTTGTCTTGCATCCTTTCAAGGTTAATAAAAAAGTACCAGCCTAGTACTAGGGTCAATCTTCCTCTATATCTCTTTTTCCCCCTCAATCCTTTTCTTGAAGAAATCTGTTGTATTTAGACCTGGAGAGGAGATAGGCTCCGCCAGATTAAAACAAAATGTGGTGCCTCTACGACTCATTTAGGAGTTACGGGTTAATACAATATATATTCATCACACACCACCGACATACAACACTCCAAGGCTCTTGTGGGTGTGCTTGTAATTTGCGCATGGCTGTGTTTGTGTGGCACCCAGTGTCGTTGCTGGCACACCATTACTGTTAAATGTTTCCCAACATTTACTGCCTACCCTACACATCCTGGCACTATTCCCCTCCACGTATGCAGTTATTCCACATTTTATAGTTCAACCATTTGCAGTTGTACCTGAAGCTAAGTAGCTTTTCTTATGGCTATACACACAAAATGAGACAGGGCTACGCTCATGTTCACCATGGATTATTTCCCTTTCAAAACCTCTCTAATATCCCAAATACCCCCTGACCACAATTTCTTCAAAATCGTTGACTAAATACAACAAAAGATTTTTCCCCTCCAAAAATCTGTTTTCTGTCTCTTCCTCCTCTCATTCTTTCTGTCTTTCTATTCTATCTTCTGATGAAGGATCAGTGTCTGAAACTTTAAGTCTCTCTCATTTCCTACTATATCGAGCGTTAAACTAATATATTATATTTATTATATTGTATTGTTTGCTTTGTTGTTTTCTGTTTACTTTTTGCGTACATACATATATAGGCTAAGTCCTTAACTCTTGTGGGTAACTCTGGGTGTGACTTGATGTCAAACTTTTCAGTAGCAATACTGGAAAACAGGTGAGCTTTCCATCTTAGTTTTCATATCATATCTTTCATTTTTAGCTCTGTTTCTCCAGATAAACTGCTCTTTTTCCTTTTCCTTCCCACTGACATTTTTGTTGCATACACACACATATATATTTATCATCATTTAAAATCCATTTTCTACACTAGCATGGGTTAGATGAGTTGTTCCATTGTTAGGCAAGTTTGGTCAGGTGACTGTGTCTTGCTCATACAGAACTGTTTCTACAGCTGGATGCCCTTCTTAATGTCAACCACATTACACATATACATATCATCATCCTCACCTTTGTCTATGGCAATATTGGTTGAAATAGTCCAAGACTAGATGGACCATAGAAGTACGTCTTGCTCATCCTTTCCATATTTGGCATACTTTTTACAGATGGATGTCAGTTTCTAGTGGCTAGCACTTTACAGAGTGTACTGGGTGAATTATATACTACCTGAGTTACCTACATACATCTAAATGAACTCAGCCATTGGTCTATTAACTGGATAATGTTGTTTAACCCCAGGTCGGTAATGATCAAGCTGTGACCATATCTGTTTGTATGTGGGTGTAGACATGGCTGTCATTAAGGAGTTCACTTTGTTCTGTGTTTGGACAGAATAGCCTTGGGTTGGTTCACCGTCTTGTGAGTGGAATCTGGTGGATAGAAACTATGCAGCAGCCTATCATTTATATATATCACCTTGATCACCTTGACCAACAACCAGTCTGTCGGGCGTCCATTCGGCGCCGCTGGTCACAGCACGTCGTGCTGTTTTAGCCATAAGATAACACCATCCCACTGGCTGGGCGGGCAGGCCCATTTATATATTTCACATTTTATTTATTATGTAATTGCTGTTATATGCATTTCAATGGTATCTGTTATATAATCGTTAATCGTCAGATACTATCTCTTCAGACAACATTAATCTGTATAAATATTATTCATGTAATTATGTGATACATTATTGGGCAGGTTTATGGTGTTGATTCTTCAATGCTTGTCTGTTATATATATTTTAATGACCACTTTCCACTCTAGCGTGTGTGTGAGTTTATGTATGTCCATCCATGTTTTTGTTTAGCTCATAACTTAGCAGTTAGATAAAAAGAGATCGATGAAATTAGTACCATACTTCCAAAGAGTACTTGGGCTGATATGATTGTCTAAATGTCCCCATTAAAGGCTGTGCTCCAGTATGGCCTCTGTCTAATAACTGAAACCAGTAAAACGATTGAATCTAAAACTCCAGAGTCTGTGTAGTTGGTGTTTTTAAGAGAGCAGGGGTGGTTTGGAAGGGATTTTGTTATGTATTCTTGTATGTGTGTGTTAAAGGTCTATATGTGTGTGTGTCTGAAACGTTTGTGTATGTATTTCTGTGAAGAAATAGAGTGAGATTTAATGATTTATTAAACTTAAAATTTTACCAAAAGATTTGAACTTTAAAATTTTAATTGGTAAAGATACTTTATTTTAGAATAAAATATATGATTTTTTTGTTTTTGATTGATTTGAATCACAGTTTAAACATTTATATATAATTTAATAATTTGTTGTAGTTGGTCCATACATATGTAGATTTAGTCAACCTTCTACAGGGTTGTATCTCATATGACATCTCTTGGCTGTTTTAATATCGACCATAATACATACCAGTTTTCATTAGAATGTCTCAGGAAAAATATCGCTGGACAGATTTTATGGACAAAACCAACCTGCAGGAGAACCCAATAATTGGATAACATTCACAGAGGGTGTCTTGGCATCACTCAGCAAGACCTTTGTTAGCCGCTCTCCAGCCATCTACTTAAAACTGTATACAGCTATGGTGCGACCACACTTGGAATTCGCATCATCAGTCTGGAACCCCTATCTTGCTCAGAACATTGACCTCCTGGAAACTGTTCAGAGACGTGCAACCAAGCGCATACCCTCCATCAGACACCTACCATACTCTGAACGCCTTGCTTCCCTGGGCATGGATTCATTGAAGCTCCGACGTCTGGCAATGGACTTGGTGAATACCCACAAAGTTTTTAACCATCTCGCCAATTGCAACCCTGAGCGCCTCTTTGATCTCCATGTGTCTAACACACGTGGACATGCCTACAAGATCAGAAAACAGCACAGCTCCCATGACTTTCGTAGACATTTTTTCACGCTCAGAGTTGCTGAAGCATGGAACAAACTGCCTGCGTCAATTGTTAGCTGCCGAGACACTGCATCCTTTAAGACACTCATGCTTCCCGAAATACGCCAAAACTACACCTGATGTACCCCTTCCATACACATGCACACATGTGTGTATCATGACTCGTGCACTGTTCATTTTACTGATGTTTGTGCATTGCCCTATGTACTGTACATGCACTTTTTTGATGAGTTGTGGTGCACCTGGGCACTGTACACAATATTTCATTATTGTTATTATTATTATATCATGACTCATACACTGTTCATTTTCCTGACATTTGTACATTATTCTATGTACTATACATGCACCTTTGATGAGTTGTAGTGCACCTGAGCACTGTACACAATAATTTCATTATTATTCATGATCGTTGATGATCCAGTTGGATCAATTAGAGACAGTTGCTTCTAACAGAACCCACTTGAGGGTTATTTGAGGACTTTGTCCTCTTGAGCCTCACAGGAATAAGTGGGGAAAGAAGAAGAAAGACAAAACTAGTCAAAAAACAACAACTGAAAATAGCCAACAACAAAGTATTAGATTTAACTCGTGACATTTCTAACATGTAGATTGTTAACAGTGGGTCTTAGTTAATCTTTAATGTAAAGATTTGTTTTTAATGTTTCATAAATTATCAGTATATAAATATATATATGTATATATCCAGGGAGTGTAAGTCGGAGTTACTGTAGGTTCACTCGGGTGAGCACTCCATGTTTAGGTTCATGTCAGTATTATTATTATATATATATATATACTGACTTTCACTATTTAAAAAAAAAAATATATATATATATAGAAATATATATATATATATATTTTTTTTTGGTATATCTGTGTATATATATATATATATCTATTGGTATTTATATATATATATACAGTGTGTCCTAAAAATATATATATACACACTTCAACAGCATTCTAATAAATATTGCCTGTACAGGTAATCAAAGTGTATTTACGTTTTTGGGGAACACCATGTATATATGTATATATATATATTTATATATGTATATATATATATTTATATATATATTGGTTTTGACAAACTGAAAACAGTATCATTCGTGTTTTGTGAGTTCGGTAAATATTTTAATTGAAAGACTTTTGTTGAGATGTTGAACAGGAAACATCTATATTAATACTTTATGGTTACTTTGGGGTTGAGACAAATACTGTCTCTGATGCCAGGAGATTTGTTATTTCATATATATATATATGGGTGTGTATATATACATCTATGTATGTATGTATATATATATATATATATATGTATGTATATATATATGAATGTATGGATATATATATATATATATGTATATATATATATATACATCTATGTATGTATATATACATCTATGTATATATATCTATATATATATATAAATATACATCTATGTATGTATATATATATATATATATATATATACATCTATGTATATATATATATATATGCATCTATACATCTATGTATGTGTATATATATATATATATATGCATCTATGTATGTATGTATATATAATAATATAGTATTAAGGGTACTATTTATGGTTATGTATGCAATAAATCCTTTGATGGTAATATATTATATATACACAAACCCTAAGTAGTGAGAGATAGTCATTAATTACTATCCTATTACCAGTAAGATAAATAGCTGAATGTAATAACATCAGTTGTTTTACAGAGCAGTTATATAGAGATTACAGTAATCAAAGTTCAGTTTAAGTCATTTATTTGCTTACAATTGTTTCCTCCAAACCGAGGTTTGGATTCTTCGGAGCAACTATTTATAACATACATGACCTCCTTTTCAACCCAAGAGACACATAAAACATATGCGCATATTGATCAACAGTGGGGTGACATTCATCAAATGGTATAGCATGGCAATTTACATATAAAGGTTACAGGATAAAAATAAAATAAAATAAAATAAAATAAAATAAAAACAAGAGTGAAAATAAGAGTGAAAATAAAGATAAACATGAAGCGTTGGCAGTCTATGAAGATAAAGCAAGAGGAAAGCTTAGAGTAGTCAGTGTATGAAACAATCTCCCGTGTAGCATGCACGCGTGTCTTATCTATACATGATTAGAGTGCGTCAGAATGATATTTGCAGGGTCAGGCAGTTGAAGCAGGCAATCGATCTTATTATATAGGCTGAATTCTTAAGTCATTTATTCTCATACATCTGTATGATATACAGTCTCGGATGCGGGGAAACACCAAAATGTCAAAAACCTTCAACATACTATAAACCTTATTGTATCGTAGGCAAGGTCGTACCACTGTCCTTGCTCACACCACCACTCACATAATCCATGAGACGCAATATATGTATAGAGAACACGCGTCTATCGTGTAATTCGCAGTGGTTCAGCATATAGTCAAGCTATAAACCGTATCCAGTCGGTTCTTAATTAATATATCATGCTGTCCAGATTCCGGAAGTGCCTGAATGACTAAGGGGAGGTAACTAGCTAGTTATCTTAGTTACATTACTATGCTAAACTACATTAATGGTGATTCAAATACGTGCCTATCATGTGAAGTTATAGCTAATATCTAGAGTATGTTACCCATTTATAGGTTAGAGAGTTGTCCATTAAGAAGTACAAGGGTGTATATATTAGGATGATTACCATCCATTAATTAAGGGGTGTCATATCTGAACGTTCTATAAGAGGAGTCAGACTCTCAAGTCACTGCTCCATGCAAATGTAATATAACAGTAGGACCTGGTATGGTCCCACTATTATATATGCCACCCGGTAGGCTCCGGGTCATTGCTTGTCTGCATCTCCAGTAAATCTTCGGTATGGTCCGGAGATCCAATCTCTCATATAAATGCACTAGTCTGGCCATCAAGCAATAGGCAACCCCCGTCCCAAATATAAATCAATTATGTATCACATCTCCAAGCTAGAGTGGAGTCTATTAATAGGTATTAAAGGAGTCCACATCAAGATGATTACGTGCATAATTCAATGAACTGATCGCTTACAGTATATAATCACTTAACAATACGATTATCTATCTAATCATCAATCTATCTCTTGGTGGTAATCCATGCACAGGACTATGCTATTGCAACCAGTACCGTGTCCCCAATTTATACTAATCTTATATTTGTGCAATGCAGAATAAGTAGTCCACGGTTGAGATATCAGTATTAGAGGTACAAGGGGGTATTCCCAGGGTAGGTGGTACTAAAAAGCTGTCAGTATTATCTTTAGAGTATAGAGATGGGTGTGGATGTGAGGTGTAAGGTGTGCTACTGATGTTAATTGCTAGGGGTGGTGCCGGTTCCAGTCTGACATTATTATATATAGGGTTTAAAGTTTTGGAACGAGTGTCGGAAGCGGTGTTGGCAATTTGCGAACACTTCTGATTTTTTATTAAGGAGATTATGTTTAGAGAAGATGATAGTATGGGTCTCTAGTAGACAGAGGTTACAAAATTTATCAGGTGGTTTGTACGATGTTGCACTACCTACCACTTCCCATTTAAGTGTATATATTTTATTTTTAGTTTTTAGATAGTGTATGTAGCTAGATAGTGAAGTGGAGTTGGCTAGACTGTGTTTTTTGAAAGAGTGGAGGTGCGAATTGTATCTAGTTTTGAAGCAGTTAGAAGTGGAGCCTATGTAGGTTTCAGAAGAGCTGTTAGTTGTGACTGTACATGAGTATATGATATCCTTGGTTAAGCATTTATTATCTAAAGGGCAGGTTCTACTTGATCTACAGTTACAATTACTCTGGGTGCTAGTCTGCCGGTTACTATGCTGTGTAGAAGTTTGGCGGTTAGCTATAGGGTTATGGTTATGCGGGTTGTGGTACGCAGCGTTAATGTTTACCCTAGTGCTATTACTATTATTTCCATTGATATTACGGTTATTTGTTATAATGTTACTTTGACTGTTATTTTGAATGTTATTTTGAAGGTTTATCGACCGTTGTGATTTAGTTTGTTGGAAGTAAGAATTAATTTTTCTTTTATTTGTACTAGCTATGTAGTATGCTAAGTTAGGCGTAGTAGAGTATGAGATCTTAATAGTGTTTTTGTTTAAAAGGCCGTGGTACCTGTGGCCGGATGGGAAGTGTTTATCTAGTAGTGAGAAGAAAGCCCTAGGAAGGTTGGTAGAGACGTTTAAATTGAAAGGAGGGTTGAAAAATGTATTATTTCTTCTTCTATTTCTGTTTTTTATGTCTGGTGATTTGTTTCCTTTAATGTTCCTATGGTCATTTCTGTGGTGCGGGTTACTCTTGTTGTTACAATCCCTATTAGTGTGTGTGCAGTTGCTATTCCTATTATTAAATTTTCCCATGGACATGTTGTGTGAAATGATGTTGTAGCTATGTGTTTTTGTAGGTAGGAACTCTATCCCTGTATTATGGCCTGATCTAGCTAATGCCTGATTATAATACTGTGAGTTATTGTTAAATGTGTTTATGTCATAGGATAGATTAGAGATTCTATTAGATACTCCCTTAGAGATAGAGTTCAATATAGATTTAGGGTGGTTAGACTTGGTATCTACGTAGATGAGTTTTTCATTAGGTTTGTGGAAAGGTGCATATATCATTGAGTCTAAGTAGAGTGTGGCGTCTAGGAAGTTGACGTTTTTGGTGTTTTTGTCCATGGTGATACTAAGGTTAAAGTTTTTGAATGTTTTGTGCAATAGTTTTCTAGTCCTTTCTATATTGAATTTTTTATAGTCTATAAGTAGAAGTGCATCGTCGCGATACAAACCACCGCTGAAGTACGGAAGTTCCCTGTGGATTAGCTTAAGTAAGTATAGGCCAACCAAATCAGTGACCTGCGCCGAGTCACTAGACCCCATAGTAATGTCGAAGTTGTTTTGCGTATCCTTGCGGGTCCATAATTGGTCCTCAAAGGTGATTATTGTTTTACGGGCCGCAAGTATGACATCAATCTGGGGTCTAGTCAAGTCACTATTGTCCATGGCCATTATAAGTGCCTTATTTAGTAGGATAGGGGAAATAAAGGTGTAGTAAGAGTTGATATCAAATTGAATAAATTTTTTATCCTTGTTATCTATGATATTTTTGAACCATTCAATCACTTCACCCATATTTCCCCATTGTTTAAGGTAAATCTTGTGTTTAATCTGTGGGATGATTTTGTCTAGGATTTTTTTACTGATAATGCCAATGTCAGACCTGGAGGGGCAGATTAGTCTAATCGAGGGGTTGCTAATGAAGTCTACCTTATGGTCCTTCAGAGAGAATCTAGGGGGGTTTGGGGTGTAAGGTTGTGTATGTCTCTGGAGCCCTAGTTTGGATACTATATTATAGCCTTCCATATTAATATCTTCTAAGTTTTTCATAGTGGTTTTCTTGTAGCTTTTATGTAGTTCATTATATATAAACTTTCTATACGTATTATAATCTAGGCTGTATATGTTATTAGTTTTGTCGGGATGTACAACAATTTTACTACTAGTTTTGAAGTCATTAATAGAGGTGCTAAGTTTGTTTAAGAAGGTGTTGTTTTTATTATGGTGTTTTTTGTATTTAATGTTTTTAACTAGTTTAATTAGGTCGTTTTCGAAGAGGTTTAGTAGAGTGTTACGAGGGGGGCTTCTAAATGTTTTAAAGCCGAAGGAGTCAAATTTGTTGGTGTTATTATCCTTGCCAGATTTGTTTCTATCATAATGGAATGTCCTCCATCTCACTCTATTGTTAAAGGAGTTTACACTGTTGATCAACAACTTTTCATATGTATTTTTGGTTGGTAAAGGTATGTTCTTGGTTGACATAGGGAGTTGGTCTTTGATCAGCATGCTGGTAATTTATGGTATATCAGCTCAACAAAATGGAGCAGTTATTAGTATTAAGGGTACTCTAGATATTAGCTATAACTTCACATGATAGGCACGTATTTGAATCACCATTAATGTAGTTTAGCATAGTAATGTAACTAAGATAACTAGCTAGTTACCTCCCCTTATGCATTAATTCCCCTTAGTCATTCAGGCACTTCCGGAATCTGGACAGCATGATATATTAATTAAGAACCGACTGGATACGGTTTATAGCTTGACTATATGCTGAACCACTGCGAATTACACGATAGACGCGTGTTCTCTATACATATATTGCGTCTCATGGATTATGTGAGTGGTGGTGTGAGCAAGGACAGTGGTACGACCTTGCCTACGATACAATAAGGTTTATAGTATGTTGAAGGTTTTTGATATTTTGGTGTTTCCCCGCATCCGAGACTGTATATCATACAGACGTATGAGAATAAATGACTTAAGAATTCAGCCTATATAATAAGATCGATTGCCTGCTTCAACTGCCTGACCCTGCAAATATCATTCTGACGCACTCTAATCATGTATAGATAAGACACGCGTGCATGCTACACGGGAGATTGTTTCATACACTGACTACTCTAAGCTTTCCTCTTGCTTTATCTTCATAGACTGCCAACACTTCATGTTTATCTTTATTTTCACTCTCATTTTCACTCTTGTTTTTATTTTATTTTATTTTATTTTATTTTATTTTTATCCTGTAACCTTTATATGTAAATTGCCATGCTATACCATTTGATGAATGTCACCCCACTGTTGATCAATATGCGCATATGTTTTATGTGTCTCTTGGGTTGAAAAGGAGGTCATGTATGTTATAAATAGTTGCTCCGAAGAATCCAAACCTCGGTTTGGAGGAAACAATTGTAAGCAAATAAATGACTTAAACTGAACTTTAATTACTGTAATCTCTATATAATAATATACATCTATGTATGTATGTATATATATATATATATATATACATCTATGTATGTATATTTATATATATACATCTATGTATATATGTATATATATATATATATATATATACATCTATGTATGTATATATATATATACATCTATGTATGTATGTATGTATGCATGTGTATGTATGCATGTATATATGTTCTTCTGGTTTTATAATTTCACAAAGTTTTACCAATAGAGAGAGAGTCGGTTTCTAACATAGACACAAAACTCTCTCATTGGAATTTACACAACATCAACTAGGTAGATATTTATGTATGTCTGCATGCATAGATATGGATGTTATTGTATGTGTGGATGTGTATGTTTTGAGTTGTATGTGTGCATGTGTATATGCTTTGTATCTGTACATGTGTAGATGCAGTTATTAGATGCAAAATTTTTGGAATGTTTTACATATTTTTACTGTTCCATTAATGGATTGTACTTGTAATTTCCTAACTAGTTGTGTTCTTTCTGTTCCTGTGAAGCCTAGCTTCTCAAGATTTGTATTGAGGCAGTTACTAACATATCCCAGTGCCCCAATAATCACAGGCATAAATCTGAAGGTGTAATCAGGGTGGAGTATCTGCAGATTTCTCATCAGTTCTGCATAAATATTCTCCTTTTCACTAATCTTTGATATTATATTGGCATCTGCTGGGCAGCTAATTTCCACTATTGTGCATGTTTTCTTCTCCCTGTCCCATATCATAATATCTGGTCTGTTATGCCTGCATTTTATTGGGGTTTTTACAGGAACATTCCACCAGTACTCTTTCATATTATGTACATGGATGTCTTCCACATTGTTGTAGCTTTTAATGTGTTTGTTATCGGGGCTATCTTTTTTACGAACTGCATTGTACAGTGTTTTGGCCACTACATCATGCCTCATAGGTAGATAGTACCGCGATGACATCTTTGGGCAGCTGCTGATGACATGGGTGATATCCTCGATGTTAGTTCTGCAGAGTCTGCACTTGTTATCACATCTAGGTGTTTTGCCTGCATCCCTATCTCTTTTGTGAATCAGGTATTTCGTGCTAATCTCCTGTTCTTGGATTGCAAAAGCGTATCCTTCAAAGTGGGAGCCAATATAGCGGTTGTTGGTCCAAGATAGACTAATTTCCTTATCTATATTACACTCACTCTGGAGCTTCCTGGCAACATATCCATGCATGATTTTTTGCTGATAGGCATGCAGTTTTTCATCCATGGATTCACTGCGATACTGCTGAGCGACATCCCTGGGTGTGAGATTTTGATTATCACACAGGGAATATCTCTCAAGGAGTTCCTTCCCAACTCTCATGATCTTATCTGTTTCATGCAGATAGACTTGCTTGAGAAGCGGGCTCCTACGCTTCGAGGTTCGTAGATGTTGTCGGAGAGATATGATACGACATTCAAATGTTGTCTGGACTAATATTAGGCTTCTGCCTCCCTGTTTACGTTTCAAGTAAAGGCGGTCTATGTCACTGTTGATGTGGAAGTTTCCGGTGTTGTTCAGTATTTTTCGAGTTCCAACATCAACTGCTCGGATTTCGTCTACCGTCCAATTGAGTATTCCAAACGTTGGTGTTAGGACAGGCACAACAAACACATTGTGAGCCACTGTCTTGTTTTGCGCAGAGAGTTCCGATGACCAGATCTTTCTTAATCGGGTGTAGTATTCCCTGGTTACGTGTTGCTTATTACAGATACCATTATAGGATATGTTCTCATCTATCCCCAGGTATCTAGCAGTCCTCATCAGATATCGGTGAAACAGACCATTGATGACAATGTTGCTAGATTGGGTTGTTGTTTTTCCCTGCTTTACAGTCATGTATGAGCATTTAACTTGGCCAAACTCCATTCCTATATCCTTTGAGAATGTTGTAACCAGGTCAAGATTTTTCTTCATCCCATCCATGTTCTTGGCATAGAGTTTCAGATCGTCCACAAAGAAGTTATGGGTTAGGTTCGTATTTCTGTCCTCCTGTGAGCCAATGATGTATCCCTCACATTTCTTGAGCAGAAAGGACAAGGGGTTTAATGACAAGATGAACAAAATCACAGAGAGACTGTCCCCCTGAAATATACCCCTGCAATATTTTATTTTATCAGTGAAAATAGAGTCCTCCCTCTTTGTCTTTAACCTTAGGATAGTAGCCCAAGAAGAAGACAGCCTCTCTATGGCTCTGACAATAATGTCTGGGACTTTAGCAAGTTGGAGGGCCTCTATCATCCAAGAGTGGGGAACAGAATCGAAAGCTTTCTTGTAGTCCAGCCAGACTGTAGACATATTCCTCCTAAATTGTCGCACCTCCGACATCGCAGTTTTGTTGATTAGGAGTTGTTCAGCACATCCCCAAACCCTTTTCTTTCCAGCTGCTTGTTCATCTGTGAAGATGTTATTATTTTCACAGTGATCTTGGAGGAATAGGTTCAGGCAGGCCGTATACATCTTATACATCAGGTTCTGGCATGCAATGGGTCGGTAGTTTTTTGCCAAGTGGGTGTCTTTGTTCTTGGGGACCAGTAACGTTTGTGCTAATGTCAACCATTCTGGTATAAGTGTATCTCCCCTAAGAACTTGTTGGTAGAGGTCAGTTAGATACCTCCGATAGAATATTAGTATGTATGTATGCATGTATGTATGTATATATATATATATATACATCTATGTATGTATATATATATACATATATATATATATATACACATCTATGTATGTATATATATATATATATACATCTATGTATATATATATATATATATATACACATCTATGTATGTATATATATATATATATACATCTATGTATGTACATATATATATATATGCAGCTATACATCTATGTATATATATATATATGCATCTATACATCTATGTATGTGTATATATATATGCATCTATGTATGTATGTATATATAATAATATATACATTTATGTATGTATGTATGTATATATATATATACATCTATGTATGTATGTATATATATATATACATCTATGTATGTATGTATATGTATATATATATATATATATATATATATATATATAATCATCTATGTATGTATGTATGTATATATATATACATCTATGTATGTATGTATGTATGTATGTATATATATATATACATCTATGTATGTATGTATGTATATATGTATATATATATATATATATGTGTATATATATATATATATGTATGTATCTATATATATATGTATATATATATATATATGTATATATATATATATATATATATATATATATATGTATAGTAATAATAATAAATTTGAAGACTAAAATCCAAAGAGGGCTCGATAAGGATAAATATATATCAAATATATAAGAACCGTAGAGCAAATATTTATTAAAATAACTTTAATCTGTTATTTTAATAAATATATATAAATATATGTATATATATATCAAGTAAGAATATTTTCGAAACAGCGAGTTGGTTTGAAATTATTAGAAATGTAAGCTATCGCTGTATTTTGACTAAAGAAATTAAAGAAATTATTTTAGCCTGATAGTGGGGTTAAGAACCCTCAGCGAGATGGAAAAAGATGAGAATTGACGTACATGTACGTCAATACTCATCTTTTTCCATTTCTCTGGGGGTTCTTAACCCCACTATCAGGCTAAAATAATTTCTTTAATTTCTTTAGTCAAAATACGGCGATAGCGTATATATATATATATATATGTATATATGTATATATGTATGTATATATATATGTATATATGTATATATATATGTATATATATGTATGTATATATGTATGTATATATATATGTATATATGTATGTATATATATATGTATATATATGTATGTATATATATATATGTATATATATGTATGTATATATATATATGTATGTATATATATGTATGTATCTATATATATATGTATATATTTATGTATGTATCTATATATATATGTATGTATCTATATGTATATGTATATATGTATGTATATCTATATGTATATGTATATATGTATGTATATATGTATGTATATATATCATTATCATCATCATCACCGTTTTACGTCCGTTCTTCCATGCTAGCATGGGTTAGACGGGTTGTCCTGTTGTGGGCAGTGTCTGGTCGGCTGACCATGCCTTGCTCATACAGGAACTGATTTGGCTTGATTTCTACAGCTGGATGCCTTTCCTAACACCAACCTCATTTACAGTGAGTGATGGGTGCTTTTTCGTGGCGCCTACACGTCCACTTTACAGTGTGGGCTGGGTGCTTTTTTGCCGTGACACCTCCACGACCACCTTGCGGTGGGGGGGGGGGGGCATATTGTTTATATGCTTCAGCATGTACCCATGGGAGGTCGGGTACTCTGTATTACTGCATGACGCCAGAGGTCACGGTCGTGTGTCATCACCTTTGAGAGGTGTAATTTGGTAAGGTCGGCTTTTATTACCTCATCGCAGGTCATCTTGGGTCTCCCCACTCCGCGGTTTCCATCGACTTCTAGTGCTCTGCACCTTTTTATGCAGCTGTCATCCTTCATACGCATCACATGTCCATACCAACGCAACCGCCTCTCCTGCACACAGCATTTGATTCCTCTTATGCTCAGTCTCTCTCTCAATTCATTTATGCTTTGTCGTTCGCGTATATTACTGTTACACATCCATCGGAGCATGCAGGCTTCGTTTCTCTCTAATCTACGTAAGTCTTCCACCTTCAGCGCCAGGTCTCACTACCATGCAACATCGCTGTTTGGATACACGCATCATACAGTCTGCCTTTCATTCTGAGAAGAAGCCTTTTGCAGCTAGCAGTGGTAGTAGTTCCCTAAACTTCTTCCATCCCGTTCTTACTCTAGCTATTGTACTTTCTGAGCACCCACCTCCGCTGCTAATTCGGTCACCTAGGTAGCAGAAGCTGCCTACTGTTTTACAGAGCCCTCCCAGAAATTGGTGGTACTTGTTTCCTGTGGCTGTTTTCTGCTTGCTATCCCAACACAGCTGCTGCATGTGAAGCCTACATTCTTAATTAAGCCTCCTGAGATCCCGCTACATCTCTTGTGTACCCATTGTTTGCATTTGGGGCAGAGAATGGAGTTCCTACCTACACCTTTCCTACATACTGAGCAAGGCCATTTCCCTGAGGGGATCTGGGCTCTGTCTTCTCGTCTACTTACAAGGACCTTAGTCTTTGTCATGTTGACTTTGAGACTCTTTCTTCCTAGTCCCTGCTTCCAAGTTTGGAATTTCTTCTCTAGTTCTACCATAGATTCAGCTATAAGTGCGAGGTCATCAGCATACAGGAGTTCCCATGGGCATCCGGTCTTAAACTCCTCCATTATTGCCTGCAGGAATATGATGAACAGGAGAGGGCTAAGAACAGAGCCCTGGTGGGCCCCAACCTGTACGCTAAATTCCTCGCTATACTCATTGCTAATCTTAACTTTGCTGACTGCTCCCCTATACATGGTTTGTACAGCTTTCACAAGCCATTCATCTACTCCTAGTTTTCTAAGAGCCCACCAGATTATAGCACGTGGAACTCTGTCAAAGGCTTTCTCAAGATCAACGAATGCCAGGTAGAGTGGCTTACTTTTATGTCTGTATATATATGTATGTATATATATATATATGTATGTATATGTATGTATGTATATATATATATATGTATGTATATATATGTGTATGTATATATATATGTATGTATATATATATATGTATGTATGTATATGTATGTATGTATATATATGTATATATATGTATGTGTATATATATGTATGTATATGGCTCAGTGGTTAGAGCATTGGCCTTGCAATCGAAAGGTTGTAAGTTCAACTCTCAGACCGGGTGATGTGTTGTTTCCTTGAGCAAGACACTTTATTTCACATTGATCCAGTTTACTCAGCTGTAGAAATGAGATGATAGGGACTGGGGTTCATATCATTCCACTGCAAAGTGGTCGTGGAGGTGCTACGGCAAAAAAAAAGCACCCAGCACTCACTGTAAATGAGGTTGGTGTTAGGAAGGGCATCCAGCTGTAGAAATCAAGCCAGAATCAGTTCCAGTCCCACACTTGCAAGCAGGGAAAAGCGGACGTAAAATGAAATGATGATGATGATGATATGTCTATATATGCATGTATATATATGTATGTATGTATATGTATGTATATATATGTATGTATGTGTATATATATGTATGTATGTGTATATATATGTATGTATATATATATGTATGTATGTATATATATGTATGAATATATATGTATATATTATATTATTATATACAAGCCGAACTGGACTGGGAAAGGTCAACAGTTGACATGATAGTGATTTTGACGATTTTGATTTTGATTTTGATTTTGACTTTGATTTTGATTTTGTATCAGTACTGTCGGTAATATATGTATATATATATATGTTTGTGAGTGGTGTGCGTGATTGTATGCATGAATGAGTGTTGGTATGTGTGGTTGTGGTTTGTATGCATGAGTATTAGTGTGTGAGTCGTGTCACTAAGTTTCCTTTTTTTTTTTTTTTTTTTTTTTAATGACCATGCTGTAAAATGGAGGGGTAGAGAGGGCCCTTGAGTCTAGTAAGACATCCTCTCTAGTGCTGGTGGCACAAATAAAAGCACCCAGTCCATGCTGTAAAGTGGCGCTGGTGTTAGGAAGGGCATCCAACCAGTGTATCAATGCCAAAAAGCTTATCAGCACAGCAACAAAACAGCATAGAAAAATATGAAGACGTCGCATCTCAGAGTTGCAACACTTAATGTTGGCACTCTCAGAGGTAGGTCTGCTGAAATAGCGGAGATGCTGGAGAGAAGGCAGGTGGATGTGTGCTGCGTGCAAGAGGTGAGATGGAGGGGTGCCTCTGCGAGACTAGTCGTAGGCAAGCGTCTTAGCTATAAGCTATTCTGGGTAGGTAAGGATGATGGGTTAGGGGGAGTAGGCATTTTCCTGGCTGAGAAATGGATCAATAAGACAATAGAGGTAGTTCGAGTTAGTAATCGAATAATTAAGCTTAGATTAGTTGTAGGTAGGAGACTACTGACAATCATCTCGGTCTATGCTCCCCAAGCAGGCCTAGGCAAAGATGAGAAAGACTGCTTTTATGAGCAACTTTTGCAAACAACCACAATGACAGAGGACGGAGACATCGTTATGCTAGCAGGAGACTTCAATGGTCATGTTGGACAGCTCCAGGATGGTTACACTGGGGTACATGGTGGGCACGGTTACGGTTCAAGAAATGAAGAAGGAGTGAGACTTCTTGAATTTTGTGATGCAAGTACATTGACTATTTGCAACACAAACTTCCAGAAACCTGCCAATCACCTAATAACCTACAAATCTGGTGAGCACATAAGCCAGATTGACTTCCTGCTAGTTAGGCAGCGGGACAGGCAGATAGTGTCTAATACCAAGGCATACCCTGGGGAAGAATGTACCCCACAGCATAGGTTAGTTGTTAGTGATATCTCAGTAAGCAAGAGATGGAATGAGACATATAGGAAGGTGTGGAGAAGAAAGGTCTGGAAGCTAAAAGACCTTTCACTAAAATTCAAATTTAGGAAAGCCCTTCAAGATGTATATGACGAAAAAGAAGACGATTTAGAGACGTATGACATAGATAATAACTGGAAGTTCTTACGTGACAACTTGCTGAAGGCTACTGATGAAACCTGTGGCTGGAGCAGAGCTCCAACCAGACAGAGAGTGACCTGGTGGTGGAACAGCAGTGTAGATAAGGCTATTAGAGACAAAAGACTAGCATGGAAGGCTTGGAATAAGGGTGGGAGTAGGGAAGAATATACAGCCACTAAGAGAGAAGCTAGATGTCAGGTGTACTTAGCACGCAGGGAGGCAGAGAGTAGGAGGTTTGCCAATGTTCTGCGACGGGAAGATCAGAGGCGTGCGGTGTTCCACATTGCAAGGCAGTGTGTCAATGCAAATCAGGATGTTGTTGGTGATAAATGTGTCCGGGATGATGCCGGTGTACTTAGTGTCACGAATGACCAGAAAAAGGAGGCCTGGAAATGTCATTATGAGAGACTGATGAATGTGGAGAACGAATGGGAGAGAGAGAAATTACCCTTGGTAGATCCGACAGAGGGACCAGCTATTGAGATTGACGAATATAGGGTCCAAGAGGCGATTAGGGAAATGAAAAATGGTAAGGCGGCCGGACCATCGGGAATAGTTGCTGAGATGCTGAAGGCATCAGGGGACGTAGGCACTAAACTGGTTGCACGCATAATCAATCAGGCTATATATGGTGGTGTCATACCCAAAGACTGGTGCAGCAGTATTCTCATAAATTGCTACAAAGGTAAAGGGGATGCTTTGGAGAGGAGCAATTATAGGGGTATAAAACTGATAGATCAGGTTATGAAAGTGGCAGAAAGGATTCTAGCACAACTAATTAGAGAAAGGGTCAAACTAGATGAGATGCAGTTTGGTTTTGTGCCTGGGAAGAGTACAACAGATGCCCTCTTCTTGGTGAGACAAATGCAAGAGAGGTTCTTAGAGAAGAATAAGCCACTATACTTAGCCTTTGTTGACCTAGAGAAGGCCTTTGATAGGGTACCCCGATCTGTCATCTGGTGGTCCCTAAGGAAGCTGGGTGTTGAGGAATGGCTTGTAAGGACAGTGCAAACTTTGTACAGAGGTACTCTCAGTAAAGTCAGGGTAGGAATGGAGTTTAGTGAGGAATTCCAGATACAAGTAGGAGTACATCAGGGTTCGGTCCTCAGCCCGCTCTTGTTCATTATAGTCCTCCAAGCCATAACAGAGGAGTTTAAGACTGGCTGTCCATGGGAACTTCTCTATGCTGACGATCTGGCTCTTATGGCAGAATCAGTAGAGGAGCTAGAGAATAAATTCCGGCTATGGAAACAGCAGTTGGAAGCAAGAGGACTGAGAGTAAATCTAGCTAAGACAAAAGTGTTGATGAGTAGAAAAGAGGACAAAACCCTGATTCCGTCAGGGAAATGGCCATGTTCGATATGCAGAAAAGGAACTGGCATAAATTCTATAAAATGCACACAATGTAGGTCCTGGGTACACAAGAGATGTAGCGGGATAGCAGGCAAACTAACAGGTAGGGAGAAATATGTATGCAGTAGATGTACAGGGAAATTAGACAGTAGAAGTCGCACTGATAGACACATTTTTCAAATGCGAGAGGGCGCTATAGAAGTGGTGGATAGCTTCCGGTACCTAGGAGATCAGATTAGCATGGGAGGAGGGTGTTCCGAGGCCATAGTATCTAGAATAAGGACGGGTTGGAAGAAGTTTAGGGAGCTGCTTCCTCTGTTGACGAAGAAGGGTTTCTCCCTGCGTACGAAAGGCCGGTTGTATGATGCCTGTGTGAGGAGCGCGATGCTGCATGGTAGTGAGACATGGGCAGCTACCGCAGAAGATATGCGACGGCTGGAGAGAAATGAGGCAAGCATGCTCCGTTGGATGTGCAGTGTAAATGTGCGTGAACGACCCAGCATAAATGTGTTGAGAGAGAAACTGTGTCTGAGAGGGATAGAATGTAGTGTACGGGAGAGGAGACTGAGGTGGTATGGACATGTGATGCGCATGGAGGATGACCGATGGGTGAAGAAGTGCCAGGAAATGCCAGTTGAAGGAAGACGTGGTAGAGGTAGACCACGAAAAACATGGGCGGAGGTGGTGAGAACAGACCTCAGATCATTGAAGCTCACGGTGGAGATGACGAGGGACCGTGACGAGTGGAGAGATGCTGTGCTGAATAAGACCCGTCCCACCCTTGCAAGCAGGGAAAAGCGGACGTAAAATGATGATGATGATGATGATGATGATGATGATTTATATGTATATAAATATATGGTCTTTTATCCTTTTGTTACCATCTTTTTACATGATTTTGAGTATATTACAAAAATAAGCAAGAATTTGGAGGTATTTAGTAATACAACTAATTTAGTAATATTACTAATTTAGTAATATATTACTAATTTAGTAATATATTACTAAACTAGTTGTATAACTAATTTAGTAATATATTACTAAACCAGTTGTATAACTAATTTAGTAATATATTACTAAACCAGTTGTATAACTAGTTTAGTAATGTATTACTAAACTAGTTATATTACTAAACTAGTTTTATAACTTAGTAATATATTACTAAATTATATTTGTTATATTTCTAAATTAGTAATATAACTAATTTTCTCGTTTATCTGGTATTAAGAAAATTTCTTATATAAAATTATGATGGAAGATTTTTAGATAATCATTTTGGGGTAATATATATATATATATATATATATATATATATATATATATATATATATATATACATCTATGAAAATTGTGAAAATATTTTTTACATTTTAACTCTTTTCAATGGAGTTGTCAAAATCTTAACTGCTGCTGATAACGGGGTCGATAAAATAAAGTACCAGTAATGCTGTAGGGGTAATTGCTGGCCTTGTGCCAAAAGTAGAAACATTATTATTATTATTTTTATTTTTCTGTGAAATTTTAATTTTAATGCTAAGATTTTGGAACGACTTGTAAAACATTTTTTTTCTCAAATATTTTTTTATTTGAAAATAAAAATAAATTTCCAAATGATTGTTTTTCATTAGATTTTACTGGTTTATTATCAAATGCAGATGGCACCACCATGTTTCCAATACCACCAGATGGTACCACCACGTTTGCAACAAAGTGTTGCATGTGCCCATGGATCAGCCCACAGTTTCTTGCCACATAGCTATCTGCTGCATGCACTGGTACAGACATGTTTTCTACCTGCCACCAGATCATCCTACTAGGAACCAGCGTCTCTTGTTCAACGCAGCAACTGCAGGTTGGAAGAGGCCTTGTGACTGGCCCCACACCAGATGGCTGGATGTCATCAGGGAAGATCTCAGGAGGCTTGATCTCACCTTGGAGGATGCAGAGGAGCTGGCATGGGACAGCCTGTGATAGAGGGCGACTGAGGGTAGAAGACTCCCGACAGGACACCATTTACAGGGTTAAACTCCTCGCACAATACAAGCAATCATTGATTTTTATGTCAATATATATTTCTCTGTAGGCTATATTGATCTTCATGTTGACATATGATACATATTCAGTGTCACAAGCAAATAAATGACAAGATGCGATTCTTTTCAGAACTAGACACGAGTTCAATACAGCTTTTACTTCAGCTCCTATTTTTACAGTTGAGTGGACAGAAGTAACATAAATGAAAGTATTTTGCTGAACCTATGGATTGAAGGTACTCTATCCATATAACAGACTTCTATACAGCATCCATCTACTAAATTTCACTCACAAGGTTTGGATTAACTCGAAACTATAGTAAATACACCAAAAATGCTCCACAGTAGGATGAAACTGAGGACCTCATGCTTGCGGGTAAAACTATTTAACTCCACAGCTGTTATTTGAAGAGAAAATCAGAGACAGCGTGTTTCATTAGAAATATCCTAACACATTGCTTAACAAAATATACAAAAAACAAAATAAATTTCAACAAAAACAGATTTGTTTTGTAGTATTGATTTTTTTAATTATTTATTTAAACATTTTTTTTTTATGTCTAAATTGAAACATTGAATTATTTTTTTCCAGACTAGAGTTATTTAAATTTCAAAAGGTTAGTCATAATAAAATTGAAATAAATAAATAGAATTAAATAAATAAATGTAGTTAACATAGTTACGGTTAAAAAAGTGTTTCTTCTTTTCAAATAATCAGTTTTTAAACAGTTTTCCCCAACATTTCTATGCCTTTACATAAATAAATATATATGTTATTTTTATAATGAATTGTTAGTATCAGAGCATGCTTCTTTGCAAATACATGGGTACATATATTCATTAGTATAGAAGACAAGTTTCTCTCCAGCCATCCAAATATTGGGAATCCCTGAATGAAATCAGCCTTCTGTTCAATATTTTGGCCAAACCCTAGATGAAATCAGTCTTCCATATGAGATCTTGGGAATCCCTGAATGAAATTGGCCTTCTATTTAGGATCTCGAGATATCTCAGGATGAAAGTTATGTCAAAATGTAGCTTATAATTTACTGTTGTGTGAAAAACTGTTTTAATACAACAAACTTTAAAAAACATTCAATTTTCATCATAGTATTATGTATGTGTGTGTATATATATATATATATGTATATATGTATGTATATATGTATATGTATGTATATATGTATATGTATGTATATATATATGTATATGTATGTATATGTGTATATATATATATATGTGTGTATATGTGTATATATATGTGTGTATATGTGTATATATATGTATGTATATGTGTATATATATATATGTATGTAAATGTGTATATATATGTATATATATGTATATGTGTATATATGTATACATTTATATATGTGTATGTATATGTTTATATATATGTGTGTATGTATGTATATATATATATTTATATATATACATACATAAGAGATGACCCCTTAGCCTTTGTCAAGGCAGAATTCTAGGAGAAGGAAAACTCTGATATAACACCTGCAACCCTGATGGTATCCAATGATGTTGACTTGTTCTTCTTTTTGGTAAATATCATCTTGGTTCAGAGAGTGGGACTGGCTTTGTGCAGTGCCTTTGCTCACTATAAAAGCTTCACGGCACAGGCATTGCTTTGTATCTGGAGATCTCTCTGCACTTGTCGTCACATGGTACCAAGAGCCCAGCACTATATGTCAACAATTGTCTCACAAGTGTAGTGTTTGTACCAGAGTTTTCAAGTCGCTAGCTGGACTAAAAAGTCACACTCGTTCAGCGCATCGGTAGGGGTTCTCCTACATGGATATAAAGTAGTGGCCGTACTCGAAAACGAGTTGGCAGCCACCATATATATTTATACATATATATACACATAAATATACATATATGTTTGGATTAACTTGATAATGGAGGAACATGGCTTAGTGGTTAGAGCATTGGCCTTGCAATCGAAAGGTTGTGAGTTCAATTCTCAGACCGGGCGATGTGTTGTTTCCTTGAGCAAGACACTTTATTTCACATTGCTCCAGTTTACTCAGCTGTAGAAATGAGATGATAGGACTGGGGTCTATATAATTCCACTGCAAAGTGGACGTGTAGGCGCCACAGAAAAAAAAGCACCCAGCACTCACTGTAAATGAGGTTGGTGTTAGGAAGGGCATCCAGCTGTAGAAATCAAGCCAGAATCAGTTCCCGTCCCACCCTTGCAAGCAGAGAAAAGCGGACTTAAAATGATGATGATTCAATTTTATATATATAAATATGTGTATATATATATATACATATATAAGTATGTATATATGTTGAGGCCCGTGGCCTAGTGGTAAGGGTGTTGGACTTACGATCATAATGTCGTGGGTTCGATTCCTGGGTTGTGTGTTGTGTTCTTGAGTACAACACTTCATTTCACGTTGCTCCAGTATACTCTGCTGAAAATGAGTACCAGTAATAGCTGGGGGTTTAACCCTGCGATGGACTGGTGTCCTGTCCAGGGGGAAGTCTTGTATTCTTAGTCGCTCCATGCCATGAAACTGAGATAAACACTGATCAAATGTGCCTTCTGGCTTAAGACAGACATTAGATATATATATGCATATATACATATATATATTTGTATGTAAATATATATATACATATATATGTGTGTGTGTGTGTTGAAATAATAAGGGATATAAAACGATCAGGGTGAAGAATATGGATAGAATGGTTTATACAAATTAATTAAATGAATAAATCAAAGTATACAAACCAATTACAATAACTATTAACATCGATACAAGTTCAAGATAGAACTGTTCAAGTGAAGAGATGAGGAATTGCTCATCTCTAAATAATAATTAGAAGACTAAAAGCGCATGTGTGATAAGAGAGGAAAGACACATACGTAAGACACATACGTAAATGGTGGCCAGAATAGGAAACTACTAAAAATAGCAGCCCAGAATCAGTCAAAATAATACAGCTCTACTTAAAGAACAGGAACTCAATATATCAAATTAAAATGTTGAATTAAAAACTAACAATATTCCCTTATAACACACACACACACACACATATATATGTGTGTGTGTGTATTTCTCTCTTTACTCTGTTATATATATACATATGTATATATATACATATATGTATATATACATACGTATATATATGTATATATATATATACGTATATATATATATATATACACACACCTATTGGTTTCCACTTCAATTTATTATAAATTTCCGGTTGGTGGGTTCGATAACTAAATGGTTGTTTGTTGTTTATATATTGTCAAAGTTCTTTCATCACACATTCATTGACCTCCTCAGTAACAAGGTTTTTATTTTGTGTCCCTCCTTTGTTCTGTCCTACACCATCTTGTTTTACTTTTTAGAACACACTACACACAACACACACATTGGTGTAGGACAGAACAAAGGAGGGACACAAAACAAAAACCTTGTCACTGAGGAGGTCAATGAATGTGTGAAGAAAGAACTTTGACAATATATAAACAACAAACAACAAGTTATCGAACCAACCAACCGGAAATTTATAATAGATTGAAGTGAAAACCAACAGGTGTGTGTTTCTATTGGCAGCATGACCCTACCAAAGTATAACTATATCTGTTTCAACATGTTTTCAGATGAGAAATCTTGTAAAACAAATTTAAAAACGAAATATACATATATATATATACTGTAAATGTGGTTGGTGTTAGGAAGGGCATCCATGTTAGAGATGCCTGCTGACTGTATTAGGTTTTACTTTGTATTTAGGTAAGGCGGGTCTTCTCTATTACTGAGTACCGCCAAAGGTCTCGGTCCAGTGACATTGTCTTGGAGAGGTGTAAGTGTGTGAGGTCGGAATTTATCAGCTCGTCCCAGGTTTTTCTGGGTCTGCCTACTCCGTGGCTACCATCTATATACATTTGCCTCTATCTTTGCTTCGGCCCTTGATAAACCTGTTTCTACATCATCCACTCTCATCCCAGGAACAGTTTTGATAGCGCTAGTTTGTGATTTAAATTCAGGAATTTTATATTCTTTTAATGAAAAGTACCTTCTGACGAGAATCTTTCTTTGCAACGAAGGCCGTATGGTCTCCGTTTTATTTTTGGGATTCGAAACCGATCGGTAAAGGTAACTATAGTAGGTAAAGTCAATTTTTTAAAATTTATTTTGAAACTTTTTCATTATATGCTAAACCTTGTTTATATTTGTTCTGGCTCGTTAATTTATTAACCCGCCATTGAACCACACTGGCATTTGGTTGGACAATACATGCGTACCTTGGCGCCTTATGCGTGAAGGAACGTATATCCTATTACTACTACCTCCACTAATGTTGAGAACAAATTTGGTCGTTCTGACTGCTGCTAGCAATAGCTGTGGCTAGTTTGACCTACCTCCTTTTGCCTCTATCTTTGCTTCGGCCCTTGATAAACCTGTTTCTACATCATCCACTCTCATCCCAGGAACAGTTTTGATAGCGCTAGTTTGTGATTTAAATTCAGGAATTTTATATTCTTTGAATGAAAAGAACCTTCTGACGAGAATCTTTCTTTGCAACGAAGGCCGTATGGTCTCCGTTTTATTTTTGAGATTCGAAACCGATCGGTAAAGGTAACTATAGTAGGTAAAGTCAATTTTTTAAAATTTATTTTGAAACTTTTTCATTATTTGCTAAACCTTGTTTACATATATATATATATACATATATATATATATATATCTATATACATATATATATATATATATATATATATATATATATATATATATATATACATATATATATATATACATATATATATACATATATATGTGTGTATATGTATATATGTACATATATATATATATATCTATATATATGTGTACATATATATATATGCACACATATATATATATATATATATATATATATATGTACATACATATATGTACATATATATATATATATATATATATATATATGCATATACATATATATATATGCATATATATCATCATCATCATCATCATGATCATCATTTTACGTCCGCTTTTCCCTGCTTGCAAGGGTGGGACGGGTCTTATTCAGCACAGCATCTCTCAACTCGTCACGGTCCCTCGTCATCTCCACCGTGAGCTTCAATGATCTGAGGTCTGTTCTCACCACCTCCGCCCATGTTTTTCGTGGTCTACCTCTACCACGTCTTCCTTCAACTGGCATTTCCTGGCACTTCTTCACCCATCGGTCATCCTCCATGCGCATCACATGTCCATACCACCTCAGTCTCCTCTCCCGTACACTACATTCTATCCCTCTCAGACACAGTTTCTCTCTCAACACATTTATGCTGGGTCGTTCACGCACATTTACACTGCACATCCAACGGAGCATGCTTGCCTCATTTCTCTCCAGCCGTCGCATATCTTCTGCGGTAGCTGCCCATGTCTCACTACCATGCAGCATCGCGCTCCTCACACAGGCATCATACAACCGGCCTTTCGTACGCAGGGAGAAACCCTTCTTCGTCAACAGAGGAAGCAGCTCCCTAAACTTCTTCCAACCCGTCCTTATTCTAGATACTATGGCCTCGGAACACCCTCCTCCCATGCTAATCTGATCTCCTAGGTACCGGAAGCTATCCACCACTTCTATAGCGCCCTCTCGCATTTGAAAAATGTGTCTATCAGTGCGACTTCTACTGTCTAATTTCCCTGTACATCTACTGCATACATATTTCTCCCTACCTGTTAGTTTGCCTGCTATCCCGCTACATCTCTTGTGTACCCAGGACCTACATTGTGTGCATTTTATAGAATTTATGCCAGTTCCTTTTCTGCATATCGAACATGGCCATTTCCCTGACGGAATCAGGGTTTTGTCCTCTTTTCTACTCATCAACACTTTTGTCTTAGCTAGATTTACTCTCAGTCCTCTTGCTTCCAACTGCTGTTTCCATAGCCGGAATTTATTCTCTAGCTCCTCTACTGATTCTGCCATAAGAGCCAGATCGTCAGCATAGAGAAGTTCCCATGGACAGCCAGTCTTAAACTCCTCTGTTATGGCTTGGAGGACTATAATGAACAAGAGCGGGCTGAGGACCGAACCCTGATGTACTCCTACTTGTATCTGGAATTCCTCACTAAACTCCATTCCTACCCTGACTTTACTGAGAGTACCTCTGTACAAAGTTTGCAGTCCTTAGAAGCCATTCCTCAACACCCAGCTTCCTTAGGGACCACCAGATGACAGATCGGGGTACCCTATCAAAGGACTTCTCTAGGTCAACAAAGGCTAAGTATAGTGGCTTATTCTTCTCTAAGAACCTCTCTTGCATTTGTCTCACCAAGAAGAGGGCATCTGTTGTACTCTTCCCAGGCACAAAACCAAACTGCATCTCATCTAGTTTGACCCTTTCTCTAATTAGTTGTGCTAAAATCCTTTCTGCCACTTTCATAACCTGATCTATCAGTTTTATACCCCTATAATTGCTCCTCTCCAAAGCATCCCCTTTACCTTTGTAGCAATTTATGAGAATACTGCTGCACCAGTCTTTGGGTATGACACCACCATATATAGCCTGATTGATTATGCGTGCAACCAGTTTAGTGCCTACGTCCCCTGATGCCTTCAGCATCTCAGCAACTATTCCCGATGGTCCGGCCGCCTTACCATTTTTCATTTCCCTAATCGCCTCTTGGACCCTATATTCGTCAATCTCAATAGCTGGTCCCTCTGTCGGATCTACCAAGGGTAATTTCTCTCTCTCCCATTCGTTCTCCACATTCATCAGTCTCTCATAATGACATTTCCAGGCCTCCTTTTTCTGGTCATTCGTGACACTAAGTACACCGGCATCATCCCGGACACATTTATCACCAACAACATCCTGATTTGCATTGACACACTGCCTTGCAATGTGGAACACCGCACGCCTCTGATCTTCCCGTCGCAGAACATTGGCAAACCTCCTACTCTCTGCCTCCCTGCGTGCTAAGTACACCTGACGTCTAGCTTCTCTCTTAGTGGCTGTATATTCTTCCCTACTCCCACCCTTATTCCAAGCCTTCCATGCTAGTCTTTTGTCTCTAATAGCCTTATCTACACTGCTGTTCCACCACCAGGTCACTCTCTGTCTGGTTGGAGCTCTGCTCCAGCCACAGGTTTCATCAGTAGCCTTCAGCAAGTTGTCACGTAAGAACTTCCAGTTATTATCTATGTCATACGTCTCTAAATCGTCTTCTTTTTCGTCATATACATCTTGAAGGGCTTTCCTAAATTTGAATTTTAGTGAAAGGTCTTTTAGCTTCCAGACCTTTCTTCTCCACACCTTCCTATATGTCTCATTCCATCTCTTGCTTACTGAGATATCACTAACAACTAACCTATGCTGTGGGGTACATTCTTCCCCAGGGTATGCCTTGGTATTAGACACTATCTGCCTGTCCCGCTGCCTAACTAGCAGGAAGTCAATCTGGCTTATGTGCTCACCAGATTTGTAGGTTATTAGGTGATTGGCAGGTTTCTGGAAGTTTGTGTTGCAAATAGTCAATGTACTTGCATCACAAAATTCAAGAAGTATCACTCCTTCTTCATTTCTTGAACCGTAACCGTGCCCACCATGTACCCCAGTGTAACCATCCTGGAGCTGTCCAACATGACCATTGAAGTCTCCTGCTAGCATAACGATGTCTCCGTCCTCTGTCATTGTGGTTGTTTGCAAAAGTTGCTCATAAAAGCAGTCTTTCTCATCTTTGCCTAGGCCTGCTTGGGGAGCATAGACCGAGATGATTGTCAGTAGTCTCCTACCTACAACTAATCTAAGCTTAATTATTCGATTACTAACTCGAACAACCTCTATTGTCTTATTGATCCATTTCTCAGCCAGGAAAATGCCTACTCCCCCTAACCCATCATCCTTACCTACCCAGAATAGCTTATAGCTAAGACGCTTGCCTACGACTAGTCTCGCAGAGGCACCTCTCCATCTCACCTCTTGCACGCAGCACACATCCACCTGCCTTCTCTCCAGCATCTCCGCTTTCAGCAGATCTACCTCTGAGAGTGCCAACATTAAGTGTTGCAACTCTGAGATGCGACGTCTTCATATTTTTCTATGCTGTTTTGTTGCTGTGCTGATAAGCTTTTTGGCATTGATACACTGGTTGGATGCCCTTCCTAACACCAGCGCCACTTTACAGCATGGACTGGGTGCTTTTATTTGTGCCACCAGCACTAGAGAGGATGTCTTACTAGACTCAAGGGCCCTCTCTACCCCTCCATTTTACAGCATGGTCATTTAAAAAAAAAAAAAAAAAAAACCTATTGACACGACTCACACACTAATACTCATGCATACAAACCACAACCACACATACCAACACTCATTCATGCATACAATCACACACACAACTCACAAACATATATATATATATACATATATTACCGACAGTACTGATACAAAATCAAAATCAAAGTCAAAATCGTCAAAATCACTATCATGTCAACTGTTGACCTTTCCCAGTCCAGTTCGGCTTGTATATAATAACAATAACAATAATAATTGTTTGTTTACGCTGGTAATGGCGGTGGTGGATGGTGTCAGTGTGGTGGTGGTGTATGGTATCAGCGTGGTGGTGGTGGATGGTCAGTGATGGTGGTGGCAGTTGTTGGTGCTGTAGTTGTTGTCCTTCATTTCACTGCTGCTGTTGCTGCAGACAATGGTGTTGATGCTGTTATTGCTGTCGCATATATACAAATACATACACACACATTCAACACAGACGATGGTGTTGTTGCTGTTGTTGTTGTTGTTGGTGTTGCTGCTGTTGTTGCTGTGTTGAAATCTGGTCGCATCCACTGAGATATACATATACACACACATACACATATGTATATACACATACATACATCAAAAGAGAGTCAGCAGTATGTCAACAGGGGACAGGACAGCGACCTTAGAGTAATGTGGTGATGGTGGGGAGCGAGTGTAGGCGTTATTGTTATTGTGGTGACGGGGGGATCAGTGAGATGTTACAAGTTCATAGATCACTTCTCTCTTTTCCTCTCTCTTCAAAATTTTGAATTTATGGCCTTTTGCAATGGCGGACAAGTATATATAATATATATATATGAAGCAAAGAAAAGAAAATTTTCACTGATATGAAAGATTTCCTGGTAGAAGTTCAGGTGTATTCAGTAATTGGTATCCAGTTTCGGGGTATCCAATTAGAAAATCCAACGAATCTTTAAGAGGGGTCCACGCAACCATTGATATATATATCTATATATGTAAAATGCAAGCAGAAATGACAACGAAAGATTTCCTGGTAGAAGTTCAGGTGTATTCAGTGTTGGTATCCAGTGTTAGGGTATCCAATTAGAAAATCCAACGAATTTTTGAGAGGAGTCCACGCAAGCATATATATAGATATATATATGTATATATGCAAAATGCAAGCAGAAATAACAACACATATACTAATGAACATACATTAAACACAGAGGGACTGTAAATGATAATAGCAATATCTAGATATAAATATATAAATGTACATATCTCTATTGGTCTCATAAATTTTAAATTTTCTCTTTCCTCTTGTGTGTGTGTAGCAACACGTGGTTGTGTGTTGCTGCTGACTCTAGCAGAGCCCAAGAAAACACGTCTTGCCCTAACAGCCGCTGC
>OZ024741.1:413920811-413935811 GCA_964016885.1 Eledone cirrhosa | reverse complement strand
ACCCTTATGTTCTATTTTAGCATGTTGGTAGAGCACAGATGAGTCTTTACTAGCTTGAAGCTCTCGCCAGTGTTCATTTATCCGTTCCCCTATACTACGAGCTGTCTCACCTATGTACACTATATTCTTATCTCTACATTGTCCTTCAGTACATCTTATGCTATATACTACATTTCTAGTTTTACAGTTAATACGGGGGCTTAATTTACAGATTATACATTTCTTATCTATACAGGGAGGTCTTTGAAAAGGGTATGTATTGCTAATAAGTGTTTTTATGGAGGAACCTGGTCTTTCTACTATGTTAATATTGAGTTTATGTTTATCTAGGGCCCTTCTAAATTTGTAAGCTAATTCACCTCTAGGGGTTGTATCGATGAACATTACACTCTGGTATTTATTGCTATCATACCATGAGTTTATTCTAGTAACCTTATTCCTAGTTCTTTCTATTCTATTCCCAAATTTGCTCCTATACAAGGGGCAGGTCCCATTTGTGTCATTATTTACCATTTTTTCCCATTTGTTTTTTTTTTCCATAGAGGAGCCAGAAACACACACACATATATATATATATATATATATATATATATATATATATATATATATATATATATATATATATATATATATATATATATATATATATGTTTCTGGCTCCTCTATGGAAAAAAAAAACAAATGGGAAAAAATGGTAAATAATGACACAAATGGGACCTGCCCCTTGTATAGGAGCAAATTTGTTTTTTTTTTCCATAGAGGAGCCAGAAACATATATATATATATATATATATATATATATATATATATATATATATATATATATATAAACAATTAAGTTAAAGTGTACATCTACAAATGTATACGGAAGTATTAGTATGCATATCAATACACACATGTATACATATGTACATGTACTCAGCTTTTCACTAGACACTTTACAGTGAGTGTCAGCTAGTCTGTATGTAACCACACAGACGGACCGGGTTTTAGAGTCATACGGGTTTTCAAGGAAACACATTTCCTCTATTCTCCAGAGGGCCAGACAGGAATATTAGACTAGTTTCGATGTTATTACATCTCATCAGCAATATTTACCCATCTTCCGGCTTCTCTGGAGAATTGTAAAAGCACATATCGTTATATGCTTTTTCTATGAAAATTAGTAGTGGGTAGACCAATTTGCATAGAACGTGAGTCATTGTACGCACCGGTTCAGCGGAAACGATAAAAACAAATAACGAAACGAAATTAAATTTCGTTTCGCTTCTAACTCACTTTTGTATGACTGACGCTTTTACAATTCTCCAGAGAAGCCGGAAGATGGGTAAATATTGCTGATGAGATGTAATAACATCGAAACTAGTCCAATATTCCTGTCTGGCCCTCTGGAGAATAGAGGAAATGTGTTTCCTTGAAAACCCGTATGACTCTAAAACCCGGTCCGTCTGTGTGGTTACATACAGACTAGCTGACACTCACTGTAAAGTGTCTAGTGAAAAGCTGAGTACATGTACATATGTATACATGTGTGTATTGATATGCATACTAATACTTCCGTATACATTTGTAGATGTACACTTTAACTTAATTGTTTAAGCGTCAGTCATACAAAAGTGAGTTAGAAGCGAAACGAAATTTAATTTCGTTTCGTTATTTGTTTATATATATATATATATATATATATATATATATATATGTCCTGGGTATGACATTAAACTACATCCAGTGGCAAGGCTCCAGTTCGGGAGTTCAGGAGATGTGGGGAATGTGGAGTTACCCCTTAGTTGTCATGACTCCCAGGTCTGCCCTGGCCCGGGGTGGTAGTACCTGTTAGGGCTCCATTTATGGGTTAAATAACTACCTTATTCGAGTGGCGCTGGTAAGGTATTGTTAGCCTTTGAAAAGAAATATGGAGAGTCGATCTAACAGCACTAGGGTTAGAGCCCCTAATTACACTGTCAAGGAGCAGCCTGGTCATTATGACTCTGCTGGCTTAGAGCCACAGAGAGGGCCAGTGGATGATGGATCAGCTGTCTCTGAGACAAATATAAAGAATGCAGTTTTGTCCTGCAGAAGAGCCATCAAAATGGGCACTTTGAATGTGAGGACTATTCGAACGCTGGAGAAGAGAGAGGAGTTGGGACATCTGTTCGAGGAGAGTGGTATACAGATACTTGCGATCCAAGAACACAGGATTCTACACGATGAGCCCGTGAGGAGTGTGATGATCGGGAGGAAGAGCCAGCTCATCACTACATCGGCAGTGAAGAACACAACAAATGCTGCAGTAGGAGGAGTGGGTTTTGTGTTCAGTGCAAAAACCAATCTGTTGGTGATGGAAATAATGCCTATCTCCCCGCGAGTGTTGAGGGTGACCTTCAATGGAAACCCAAGACTGACAGTCATCTCAGCCTATAGTCCAACCGAGGGGGACAGTGATGTGAATGCCGAGGAGTTCCATGAGGAGGTGTGTAGAGCTGTCAACACCACTCAGGCACACAATATCCTGCTTGTTTTGGGGGACTTCAATGCACATCTGAGTAAGGAGGGCAGTGAAGATCCTTGCTGGTACTTCCATAACAACACCAACCGAAATGGAAGACTACTGAGAGACACCCTGCTTGAGGCGAACTTGATGGCGACCAACCTAAGGTTTAGGAAGAATCTGGGGAAGATGTGGACCTACATCTCAGATATGCACCTGTCCAAGTCCCAGATTGATTTCATTCTGGTGAGGAAAAAGTGGCGGAATAGTGTTCTGAACACGGAACCATACAGCTATTTCAGTACACTGGGTAGTGACCACCGGCTTGTTATGAGTGAGGTCCGCGTGAGCTTAAGAAAGAGCAAGGCTCAGCCCCGGAGAACAATCTATGACTGGGGAGCTTTCAAGGAAGATGATAAGCTACAGGAGAGGTTCACAGTGGAAGTGAGAAACAGGTTTAGTGCTCTGTGTGGAGAGTCAGAGGAGAGAGAGATTGGATGGACTGAGGAGAGTGTGACGAGGAGGTACGGGCACTTCACCAATGCAGTGGCGAAAGCAAGTGAAACCCTGGTGCCGAGGAAAAAGAACAAAGGGAAGCACGTCAGCTCTGCAAACCCAAAAGTGTGTGCAGCCAGAGAACACCTGAAAGCTGCCAGGGACCAATTCTATGCTGATCCTACGGAGGAGAGGATGGAGACTGTGGAGGTGATGAGGGAAGAGCTCTGTATCGCTTACACTGAGGTCAGAGAGGAGGCACTGATAGAGAAGATCAGAAGTGTGGAGAGAGCGGTTGACAGATCTGGATGTAAGGAGAGCTGGATGATCATCAACGAGATCACAGGGAGGAAGAAAAGGTGTTCGAGTCAGATCCAGGGAACGGGGCCCGAGGATAGGAAGAAGAAATGGCTAGACCATTTTAGGACCCTACTAGGAGAGCCACCCTCCACAGCCCAGAGCACTGGGGAGATCAGGCGGCTGTTTGAGGAACTGGATGTTGAGACAGAGCCCTTCACCAGAGAGGAGCTTCAGAGAGCCAAGAAGAAGATCAAGGAGGGCAAGGCTCATGGAGAAGATGGAGTGGCATCAGAGGTGATGAGGAGGTGTGATTTTGATGATATCATCTTGGGGTTCTGTAACGGGGCACTGGAGAAAGGAGTTGCCCCGAATCAGTGGAGGATCAGTAACATCGTCCCAGTGCCAAAGAAGGGAGATCTCTCTAACACCAACAACTACCGGGGGATCTCACTGACATCACTTGTGGCAAAGACCCTCAACAGGATGATTCTTAACAGGATCCAGCCTGAGATGGAGAAGAAGCTCAGGGACAACCAGAACGGCTTCAGAGATGGAAGATCAACCACCAGTCACATCCTGATGCTGAGGAGGATATTAGAGGGAGCTAGAGCAAAGTGCCTTCCTGCGGTCATGGTTTTCATTGACTTTAGGAAGGCCTTTGATTCTGTGGACCGTTACTGCCTGATGAAGATCTTACAGGCTTATGGAATCCCCAAGAGGATAGTGGACCTGATATCACTGCTCTACACCAACACCAAAGCCCAAGTCATTACACCTGATAGGATGACAGAGTTCTTTGAGATACTGGCTGGAGTGCTCCAGGGAGATACATTGGCTCCCTACCTTTTTATCATCGTAGTGGACTATTGTATGCGCCTTGCACTGGAGAAACACCAGGACACTGGCTTTACTGTAGCACCGGCTCAGAGCAGGAGAGTTGGGGCGAAAAAGGTATCGGATGCTGAATTTGCCGACGACATAGTTTTGGTGACAAATACAGTGAAGGAGGCAGAGGATTTGATGCGGGAGGTTGAGACTATGTCGATGAGTGTGGGGCTGAGAATGAATGAGACTAAAACAAAATATCTGGTAGAGAATGTTGAGAAGCCAGAGGGGATCACTAATGTAGGCGGGAAGCCGCTGGAATTGGTTGAGGACTTCCTGTATTTGGGAGCAAAGATTGGGAATACGGAGGATGATGTGGTTGAGAGGAAGAGCAAGGCCTGGGCGGCGTGTCACAGCTTGAGATCGGTGTGGAAGTCGGACCTTCGTAGAGACCTGAAAATCCGCCTCTTCATTGCTGTAGTGGAGTCTGTGCTGCTGTATGGGTCTGAGACTTGGACACTGACCAAGAGACTCACTCAGATGGTGGATGGGTGCTACACGAGAATGCTGAGGATGGCTCTGAACATTAATCAGTATACACTGAGGATGAAAAACTCAGAGCTGTATGGGAGCATCCCAAAAGTCAGCTCAAATGTGACACAGAGGAGACTGAGGTTGGCTGGACATGCTCACCGACATCCAGAGTTGACATTGCACTCAGTGCTCCTTTGGGAGCCCCTACATGTACACACTAGAAGAGGAAGACCAAGGTTAACATATGTTGATGCCCTAAGGACAGACACTGGTCTGTTGGAGATGCAGGATATGGCAGCGATAATGAGGGACAGAGACCGCTGGAGAGAACTCGTCCATGGATCTCGGGAATTTTACCCGCCTTAGATATATATATATATATATATATATATATATATATATATATATATAATATAAGATCAAAAGATGGTTAAAGGAGTTCCATGTATTTTATTATGCGCATTTCAAAAACAAACATCATCATGCAATAATATTTGTGTTTTCATCAGATAAAACAGGAGAACATGATATGAAGGCTAAAAAACACTTGTGGATAGTGCAGTTTTAAATCAACATATGAAAAGTGGTTTTAGATTGATGTGTGATATTGGGAAAAATATTTTATTTAGAGAGGGGGGTGGGGGTGGAAAGGATGAAAAAGTACAATTCGAAGAAGAATTAACTAAATTAATAAAAAATCTTAAATTCAAGAGATACCCTTACAAAGGACAAGAGCACCTTGTAAATCTCAAGAACACAATCTCTAACCTAAATTCCTCAAAAAATGTTTTAGTCCACTCTGACAAAACCAATAACTTATATGGTATTTCCAAGGATAATTATAACAACCTTATCCTAAAGGAACTTAGGAAAAAGTATCGTAAAACCAACCATGAAAATTTAGAATGCATAAACCTTGAAGCCTATGAGATTATGTCAAAACTTGGCATTGAAAAAAAGACCGAACCATTCCTCCCAAGAACTCCGAGGATAAATCTCAAGGATCACAAAAACAATTTTCGCACTGAACTACCTGTTAGATTAATCGCCCCCTCTAAATCTGATCTGGGGGTTGTTAGTAAAGCCATCTTGGATAGAATTATCCCACAGGTTAGTTCTAATTGCTCTTCTTTGAACCTAAATTTATGGTTTGGTACTTCTGAAGTGATTGGCTGGTTCAACAAATTGGATAATAAAAACAAACTAAAATTTATTCAATTTGATATTGCCAGCTACTATTCCTCCATTTCGCCTTCACTTCTCAATAATGCTCTATCTTTCGCACTTAAATATTCTGACATCACCACAGATGAACTTCACATCATCCTCACCGCACGTAAAACCATCCTAGAGTTCAACAACGAATATTGGACCAGAGCCGATACCTCTAACAACTTCGACATCACAATGGGAGCATCCGATTCATCCTAATTGACTGATTTAATTGGTATCTTCATTTTGAACTCTTTGAGTCGGAAAATTCCTCAACTTCGCGGTGGAATTTATCGTGACGATGGACTCTTTACTATCCTAAATTGCAATATAGTTAACCTTAATATTATTAAGAACAATATACGTAATCTCTTTAACCAACATAACCTAAAAATTGAATTTGATAATAGTATCAAACTAGCTAATTTCTTGGATGTATCTCTTAATCTTGACACTGGCCTATATTACCCTTACCATAAAAACAATGAGAACCTAAATTATGTTAACTTTAAATCTAACCATCCTACCAATATCAAGAATGCTATAGTTAATAATATTGGAAAAAGAATATCTAACATATCTTCTAATAAAAACATCTTTGATGCTAACGCCAATTACTATAATAACGCACTTTCTAAAGCCGGCTATCCAGATAAAATCAAATATAGTAAAGAAACAAATTCTAGAAAAACTTACAGTAGAATAATTAATCATGACCATTCCAATAATTTTAATAAAAGACCTAGATACAAAAACATAATCTGGTATAATGCTCCTTTCTCCATCTCTATTAATAACAATATTCCTAAATTATTTTTTAGTGCCTTAAATAAATGCTTCCCTCCCTCACATATCTATAGTAAAATATTTAACAAACACACCATCAAATTTTCGTATTCTACATCCTCCAATATTTCCAACATCATCTCTAAACACAACAATAAAATACTAAATACTAAATCTCTTCCTTCCAATATTGAATTTCATAATAACAGTAATAGTACTCCCGACGTCATTGTAAACCCTAGGCTAACTTCTGTAAACCCAAATACAACGTCAAACACAACTTCGCTAAATGTTCATAATCCAACTCTAAATCAAGAAACTATTATTCCTATTATTCCTATCGCAAACAACTTCTCCAATCCAATTCCTTCTATAGATAACACTAGGTCACTCATTAATAATCTCTCTAATTGCAACTGCCGCATTAAAAATAAATGTCCTCTCAACAACCATTGTCTCGATAAAAACTTAATTTATGAATGTAAAATTATAACTAGCACCAATTCCTTCACCTATTTTGGCTCCACTTCCACCTCTTTTAAAGCTCGTCTCTATAATCATCATTCATCTTTCAAATACAAACTTAAAAGAACCAACACTGCTCTCTCAGAACTCATATGGTCCTTAAAAGACAAAAACATTAAATATACCATCTTTTGGAAGAAGATTTCTTCTGCATCCTCATACTTGAACAGCTCTCTATCTAAAATCTGTAATCTCTGCCTAAATGAAAAATTTACCATTATCTCTAACCTAGATTCTATAATAAATAGACGTACAGATTTGTTTTCTATCTGCCTGCATAAATTCCATAGAACTTTTCACAAATTCTTTATCAATTTAGAATCTTTTCTCAAAGGCACATATACATACACCTCTTTAAAATATACCCATCTACCTTACTTTAAAGGGCATTATACACTCTATAATACTTGTTTACTCATTACCCTCATTCTATCTCCACCTTGTAAAATCATAACATATACATTTGTTGTTTTGACGTTAGAATATTCATTCGCAATCATTATTATTTTTTCTCTCTATCATAAATCTTTTTAATCTCAATTTCATCCTTAATTTATTATTTTTTTTTTTTTCCCCATCAACGAACTCATTATTAATACATATTAACTCTTTATTCGCATATATTATCAATTCCTTCAATATACAAACTTTAACTCCACATTATTTTTCTCAAATCCTTCTACACACAAACCTTAATAATTTTTCTCTTCGTTAATTTTGAAATTGCCACAATATCTTATCAACATACATTTCTTTTTTTGACGTTAGAATATTCATCCACAATTATTATTTTTTCTCTCTATATTCATACATAAATTCCCTTCGTTAATTTTCAAATTCCTTTAATTTATACATTATCTTCCAACGGTTCCCAACCTCTCTATGTAAAACTATATATCTTTTTCTCAGTTATAAAAACTATCTCTTTCTCTCTATCACCCATCTCTCCCTCTCCACCTTCACTCTCATCTCCTCCCCCTTTTTTCATCCTTTCCACCCCCCCCTCCCTAAATAAAATATTTTTTCCTCGCACATATCCTCCCTTCGTTAATTTTCAAAATTTTTATTTTTTTATTATTTTTTTTATTAATTTATTTTTTTTTATTTTTAATTTATACATTATCTTCCAACGGTTTTCAACCTCTCTATGTAAAACAATATATCTCCTCTCAGTTATAAAAACTATCTCTTTCTCTCTATCACCCATCTCTCCCTCTCATCTCCTTCCCTTTTTCATACTTTCCACCCCCCCTCTCTAAATAAAATATTTTTCCCAATATCACACATCAATCTAAAACCACTTTTCATATGTTGATTTAAAACTGCACTATCCACAAGTGTTTTTTAGCCTTCATATCATGTTCTCCTGTTTTATCTGATGAAAACACAAATATTATTGCATGATGATGTTTGTTTTTGAAATGCGCATAATAAAATACATGGAACTCCTTTAACCATCTTTTGATCTTATATTATGTATACTCCAGTCCTACAAACTGTAGAGTGCTTCTTATCCGATATCTGCATTGCTTTATTGTACTACAATAAAACTCACCTCCTACATATATATATATATATATATATATATATATATATATATATATATATATATATAATGTAGGATTCACATGCAGCAGCTGTGCTGAAACAGCAAGCAAACAGCCACAGGAAACAAGTACCACCAATCTCTGGGAGGGCCCTGTAGAAACAGTAGACAGCTTCTGCTACCTAGGTGACCGAATTAGCAACGGAGGTGGGTGCTCAGAAAGTACAATAACTAGGGTAAGAACGGGATGGAAGAAGTTTAGGGAACTACTACCACTGCTAGCTGCAAAAGGCTTCTCCCTCAGAATGAAAGGCAGACTGTATGATGCGTGTATCCGAACAGCGATGTTGCATGGTAGTGAGACCTGGGCGCTGAAGGTGGAAGACTTACGTAGATTAGAGAGAAACGAAGCCTGCATGCTCCGATGGATGTGTAACAGTAATATACGTGAACGACAAAGCATAAATGAATTGAGAGAGAGACTGAGCATAAGAGGAATCAAATGCTGCGTGCAGGAGAGGCGGTTACGCTGGTATGGACATGTGATGCGTATGAAGGATGACAGCTGCATAAAAAGGTGCAGAGCACTAGAAGTTGATGGAAACCGCGGAGTGGGGAGACCCAAGATGACTTGGGATGAGGTGATAAAAGCCGACCTTACCCAACTACACCTCTCAAAGTCAATGACACACGACCGTGACTTCTGGCGTCACGCAGTAATACAGGGTACCCGACCTCCCATGGGTACATGCTGAAGCATATAAACAATATGCCCCCCCCCCCCACCGCAAGGTGGCCGTGGAGGTGCCACGGCAAAAAAGCACCCAGCCCACACTGTAAAGTGGACGTGTAGGCGCCACGAAAAAGCACCCAGCACTCACTGTAAATGAGGTTGGTGTTAGGAAGGGCATCCAGCTGTAGAAATCAAGCCAGATCAGTTCCTGTATGAGCAAGGCATGGTCAGCCGACCAGACACTGCCCACAACAGGACAACCCGTCTAACCCATGCTAGCGTGGAAGAACGGACGTAAAACGGTGATGATGATGATGATGATGATGATATATATATATATATATATATATATATATATATATATATATATATACATATATATATATATATATATATATACATATATATATATATATATATATATATATATATATATATATATATATATATAATGGAGGCACATGGCTTAGTGGTTAGAGCATTGGCCTTGCAATCGAAAGGTTGTGAGTTCAATTCTCAGACCGGGTGATGTGTTGTTTCCTTGAGCAAGACACTTTATTTCACATTGCTCCAGTTTACTCAGCTGTAGAAATGAGATGATAGGGACTGGGGTCCATATCATTCCACTGCAAAGTGGTCGTGGAGGTGCCACGGCAAAAAAAAAGCACCCAGCACTCACTGTAAATGAGGTTATATTAGGAAGGGTATCCAGCTGTAGAAATCAAGCCAGAATCAGTTCCAGTCCCACACTTGCAAGCAGGGAAAAGCGGACGTAAAATGAAATGATGATGATGATGATATGTATATATATGTATGTATATATATGTATGTATGTCTATATATGTATGTATATATATGTATGTATGTATATGTATGTATATATATGTATGTATGTGTATATATATGTATGTATGTGTATATATATGTATGTATATATATATGTATGTATGTATATATATGTATGTATATATATATGTATATATATATATATTTATATGTATATAAATATATGGTCTTTTATCCTTTTGTTACCATCTTTTTACATGATTTTGAGTATATTACAAAAATAAGCAAGAATTTGGAGGTATTTAGTAATACAACTAATTTAGTAATATTACTAATTTAGTAATATATTACTAATTTAGTAATATATTACTAAACTAGTTGTATAACTAATTTAGTAATATATTACTAAACCAGTTGTATAACTAATTTAGTAATATATTACTAAACCAGTTGTATAACTAGTTTAGTAATGTATTACTAAACTAGTTATATTACTAAACTAGTTTTATAACTTAGTAATATATTACTAAATTATATTTGTTATATTTCTAAATTAGTAATATAACTAATTTTCTCGTTTATCTGGTATTAAGAAAATTTCTTATATAAAATTATGATGGAAGATTTTTAGATAATCATTTTGGGGTAATATATATATATATATATATATATATATATATATATATATATATATATATATATATATATACATCTATGAAAATTGTGAAAATATTTTTTACATTTTAACTCTTTTCAATGGAGTTGTCAAAATCTTAACTGCTGCTGATAACGGGGTCGATAAAATAAAGTACCAGTAATGCTGTAGGGGTAATTGCTGGCCTTGTGCCAAAAGTAGAAACATTATTATTATTATTTTTATTTTTCTGTGAAATTTTAATTTTAATGCTAAGATTTTGGAACGACTTGTAAAACATTTTTTTTCTCAAATATTTTTTTATTTGAAAATAAAAATAAATTTCCAAATGATTGTTTTTCATTAGATTTTACTGGTTTATTATCAAATGCAGATGGCACCACCATGTTTCCAATACCACCAGATGGTACCACCACGTTTGCAACAAAGTGTTGCATGTGCCCATGGATCAGCCCACAGTTTCTTGCCACATAGCTATCTGCTGCATGCACTGGTACAGACATGTTTTCTACCTGCCACCAGATCATCCTACTAGGAACCAGCGTCTCTTGTTCAACGCAGCAACTGCAGGTTGGAAGAGGCCTTGTGACTGGCCCCACACCAGATGGCTGGATGTCATCAGGGAAGATCTCAGGAGGCTTGATCTCACCTTGGAGGATGCAGAGGAGCTGGCATGGGACAGCCTGTGATAGAGGGCGACTGAGGGTAGAAGACTCCCGACAGGACACCATTTACAGGGTTAAACTCCTCGCACAATACAAGCAATCATTGATTTTTATGTCAATATATATTTCTCTGTAGGCTATATTGATCTTCATGTTGACATATGATACATATTCAGTGTCACAAGCAAATAAATGACAAGATGCGATTCTTTTCAGAACTAGACACGAGTTCAATACAGCTTTTACTTCAGCTCCTATTTTTACAGTTGAGTGGACAGAAGTAACATAAATGAAAGTATTTTGCTGAACCTATGGATTGAAGGTACTCTATCCATATAACAGACTTCTATACAGCATCCATCTACTAAATTTCACTCACAAGGTTTGGATTAACTCGAAACTATAGTAAATACACCAAAAATGCTCCACAGTAGGATGAAACTGAGGACCTCATGCTTGCGGGTAAAACTATTTAACTCCACAGCTGTTATTTGAAGAGAAAATCAGAGACAGCGTGTTTCATTAGAAATATCCTAACACATTGCTTAACAAAATATACAAAAAACAAAATAAATTTCAACAAAAACAGATTTGTTTTGTAGTATTGATTTTTTTAATTATTTATTTAAACATTTTTTTTTTATGTCTAAATTGAAACATTGAATTATTTTTTTCCAGACTAGAGTTATTTAAATTTCAAAAGGTTAGTCATAATAAAATTGAAATAAATAAATAGAATTAAATAAATAAATGTAGTTAACATAGTTACGGTTAAAAAAGTGTTTCTTCTTTTCAAATAATCAGTTTTTAAACAGTTTTCCCCAACATTTCTATGCCTTTACATAAATAAATATATATGTTATTTTTATAATGAATTGTTAGTATCAGAGCATGCTTCTTTGCAAATACATGGGTACATATATTCATTAGTATAGAAGACAAGTTTCTCTCCAGCCATCCAAATATTGGGAATCCCTGAATGAAATCAGCCTTCTGTTCAATATTTTGGCCAAACCCTAGATGAAATCAGTCTTCCATATGAGATCTTGGGAATCCCTGAATGAAATTGGCCTTCTATTTAGGATCTCGAGATATCTCAGGATGAAAGTTATGTCAAAATGTAGCTTATAATTTACTGTTGTGTGAAAAACTGTTTTAATACAACAAACTTTAAAAAACATTCAATTTTCATCATAGTATTATGTATGTGTGTGTATATATATATATATATGTATATATGTATGTATATATGTATATGTATGTATATATGTATATGTATGTATATATATATGTATATGTATGTATATGTGTATATATATATATGTGTGTATATGTGTATATATATGTGTGTATATGTGTATATATATGTATGTATATGTGTATATATATATATGTATGTAAATGTGTATCTTTATGTATATATATGTATATGTGTATATATGTATACATTTATATATGTGTATGTATATGTTTATATATATGTGTGTATGTATGTATATATATATATTTATACATATATATACACATAAATATACATATATGTTTGGATTAACTTGATAATGGATGAACATGGCTTAGTGGTTAGAGCATTGGCCTGGCAATGGAAAGGTTGTGAGTTCAATTCTCAGACCGGGTGATGTGTTGTTTCCTTGAGCAAGACACTTTATTTCACATTGCTCCAGTTTACTCAGCTGTAGAAATGAGATGATAGGACTGGGGTCTATATCATTCCACTGCAAAGTGGACATGTAGGCGCCACGGAAAAAAAAGCACCCAGCACTCACTGTAATTGAAGTTGGTGTTAGGAAGGGCATCTAGCTGTAGAAATCAAGCCAGAATCAGTTCCCGTCCCACCCTTGCAAGCAAAGAAAAGCGGACTTAAAATGATGATGATTCAATTTTATATATATAAATATGTGTATATATATATATACATATATAAGTATGTATATATGTTGAGGCCCGTGGCCTAGTGGTAAGGGTGTTGGACTTACGATCATAATGTCGTGGGTTTGATTCCTGGGTTGTGTGTTGTGTTCTTGAGTACAACACTTCATTTCACGTTGCTCCAGTATACTCTGCTGAAAATGAGTACCAGTAATAGCTGGGGGTTTAACCCTGCGATGGACTGGTGTCCTGTCCAGGGGGAAGTCTTGTATTCTTAGTCGCTCCATGCCATGAAACTGAGATAAACACTGATCAAATGTGCCTTCTGGCTTAAGACAGACATTAGATATATATATGCATATATACATATATATATTTGTATGTAAATATATATATACATGTATATGTGTGTGTGTGTGTTGAAATAATAAGGGATATAAAACGATCAGGGTGAAGAATATGGATAGAATGGTTTATACAAATTAATTAAATGAATAAATCAAAGTATACAAACCAATTACAATAACTATTAACATCGATACAAGTTCAAGATAGAACTGTTCAAGTGAAGAGATGAGGAATTGCTCGTCAGTAGGTGTGATTTGAAAAATATTTCACAACTAAATAATAATTAGAAGACTAAAAGCGCATGTGTGATAAGAGAGGAAAGACACATACGTAAGACACATACGTAAATGGTGGCCAGAATAGGAAACTACTAAAAATAGCAGCCCAGAATCAGTCAAAATAATACAGCTCTACTTAAAGAACAGGAACTCAATATATCAAATTAAAATGTTGAATTAAAAACTAACAATATTCCCTTATAACACACACACACACACACATATATATGTGTGTGTGTGTGTATTTCTCTCTTTACTCTGTTATATATATACATATGTATATATATACATATATGTATATATACATACGTATATATATGTATATATATATATACGTATTTATATATATATACACACACCTATTGGTTTCCACTTCAATTTATTATAAATTTCCGGTTGGTGGGTTCGATAACTAAATGGTTGTTTGTTGTTTATATATTGTCAAAGTTCTTTCATCACACATTCATTGACCTCCTCAGTGACAAGGTTTTTATTTTGTGTCCCTCCTTTGTTCTGTCCTACACCATCTTGTTTTACTTTTTAGAACACACTACACACAACACACACGTTGGTGTAGGACAGAACAAAGGAGGGACACAAAACAAAAACCTTGTCACTGAGGAGGTCAATGAATGTGTGAAGAAAGAATTTTGACAATATATAAACAACAAACAACAAGTTATCGAACCAACCAACCGGAAATTTATAATAGATTGAAGTGAAAACCAACAGGTGTGTGTTTCTATTGGCAGCATGACCCTACCAAAGTATAACTATATCTGTTTCAACATGTTTTCAGATGAGAAATCTTGTAAAACAAATTTAAAAACGAAATATACATATATATATATACTGTAAATGTGGTTGGTGTTAGGAAGGGCATCCATGTTAGAGATGCCTGCTGACTGTATTAGGTTTTACTTTGTATTTAGGTAAG